>KL261940.1:29303-45563 GCA_000699545.1 Podiceps cristatus | reverse complement strand
GGAAAGAGGCAAACAGAGGTTTTCACCACTGAGAGGCAGAGTATTACCCACTGTGCAGCTTAAGCGTGTGGTCTCCGATCAGCCGTGAACTTTCAGATCTTAAACAGACATGGCCAATTTCACTCACCTTTTGGCTGAAAATTGGTTTTAACCCACTTAGTTTCTCAAGGGAACCCCTTGGAGGCCCACAATGACAGTGAGCAAGAGACAGGCTGTCAGCACAGCGCCCTGGGAGGCAGAGATCCCAATTTGGTTCCTGGCTCTTACCCACTCCCTCTTGGAGCTGGATGCAGCCAGGATGCGAAGGGGCTGGAAACGGGGTGGGGAAAGCCCAGTATTGCCTCCCAGGACCCCACGTGCTGACTGCAGTCCTCTGAAGGCACCGTCCCCACTGTGTGCTGAGTGCCGTGGTGAATCTGGGGCACCCTCTCCTTGTGTCTCAGGTGCCCTCTGAAGACGGAGATAATCCCCTCGACTCCCCAAGCTTTACTTCCATCTCCATCAGCGTCATTCCCATGAAGGTGAGGGGACAGGTGGCCCTTGGGGTGCTGGCTCACAGGTGCATCCCCTGCACACCCCCCACAACTGCAGCCGTGGTGACGGGGTCGCATTTACCGGCTGCTCGGGGTGTCCAGCTGGTGCAACCGCTGGCGAATAACAGGCCATACCCACAAAGTGCTGGTGCCAGGCCTGTCTGGTCCCCAGCAAGCAGCTCGGTTTTGCTGTCCTTCACGCCTGGCTACGGGCAGCGGGCTCAGGTGCACGCCTGCAGCACCCTGCCCGCAGGAGCCTCTGGAGGAGTGAGGCATCGCCTTTCCTGTCCCTCCTGTTCATGACTGCAGGGCTTTTCCCATGATGTTAACGGGAGGAAAGCACTGCAAAAAATGGAGACGTGGCTGCAAAAGCATGGGAATAGCCTGAGAGGGAGGAGGGGAAGGATTTGAGACTCTCCAAAGAGGCTCTGCTCTGCAGCCTGGAGGGCATCTCTGGCAGATGCTCCCGGATCTGGGAAGAAGCAGGTTTCCTTGCAGGGACAGAGATTACAGCTCCAGCACTGACACCCCAGACCTGACACATCCAGTGCTCATGTCCATGTTATTTTTAACCTCTGTCTTTTAAATAGCACTTGGAGACATGTTCCTCAAGCACTGATCCCCAGGCCATGCATGGCTGGTAAGACGCAGCACATCAATGCGGTTGCTGTGTCCCACCGCGTGCTGCCCACACCCCACACCTCTGCAGCAGCTGGGGGCCAGCCCCGACCCCCACGTCCCACCCCGCAGAGCACCTCCAGGGAGGCAGTGCCCGGCTGCGGCCGGTGGTCCCTCCATCACAGAGGTGAGGCTGCCCGGGGCTAAAGGCAGCCTTCGCTTCCCACTGGAAACACGCTGACCCACGGAACAGCCCCTCCAGTGCATCCGCACGCATTCAGACAGCTCCTCCGGACAGGCGTGTTGCACAGGTCGGGCATATCACAGTGCAGGACGGCCTCCAGGTGTTACTGCTGCATCTGTGCTGGCCTACTTTTGGCCACTGATGGGCAAGGTGGTCAGCTCAGTGCGCAGGGTCAACGCTCCCGGAATCACCCAACGCCATCAAACAGCATGTGGTCTTATTCGCCATGACACATCCACACGCATACAGAGCGTACAGCAGGTGTATTTCTGTGCGTACATATTCCTGCCCCTCCTGGGGAAGTACAGTGCAAGGATGGGTTTCACCCTTTGCTGAGGTACCGGCTGCTCCACGAAATGGGATACCAGGGTAGATTATCTCCCTGTCTGCCTCGGCACAGCAATCCCACTGTACTTGAACCGCGGTACGAACAAAAATAGTTCATTCTCCTAGGGCCCTTAACCTACTTCTAAAATGCACCAGCCAGTTTAACCAACATAGCTGGGATCAATCTTTGCACAAATAAGAATTATCCACATCCTTTCTAAGAGGAGAGGAAGGGCAAGAGTGATGTAAAAAGCATGTATGTGCTGACAAAGTGAGCATCTATTTTTTGCAAAGAGGAGGGAATTAATTATTGATCCAGCTGGACTCGCACATCGAACTCGCTCATCTGGAGTCAGTGTGCTTCCGACGCTGGGCTGCAAAGGCAGCAGCCTGCAGGATCACATTCCCATGCGGAACGCCAGCACTGCCTGGCTGGCAGCTAAGCACCGGCCGTGTCCACAGGGCAAGCGTCAAGGACAACCCTGGTTTAGATTAGTTAAAGATCACATCAGCTCCAGCCTCTACTTCCACCAGTCATCAATCTTGCAGGCACAAGAGTCTCAGAGGACAAAAATAAACTGTTTTTCTACAGTTTTTCTAAGTGTTTGCACTTAAACTAAAACCACATTCCCTAGTCCAGGAGGTGTGGAAGGGTGGCACAGCCCAGTTCTTTCAGTGGAAATGTCTTTTAATGTTGTAAACCAGGGAGAGCTGGAGCTGAAACCTGATTAGACAAACTTATGGTTGTATTTCATTTCTGGATGACTTGGGACTGATTTACCCTGGAAACCCTCCTGCTCCCCAGGCCACCCCATGTCTGGGTAGGGACTTTGTAAAGATGTGTTAGCACCTTGCATGTGGGAAAAGGGATTCAGAGGGATAAAACCCAACAGCCTATCCTGGAAAGGCATGCTGGAAAAAAATACACTCTGAAGAGCGAAATCATCCCCCAAAGACAGACAGGAAGGCCTCTTAGTGCTGACCCAGCCCTAGCCATTCTCAGATCCTGCCAGGCACTGCCTCCACTGTTTAGAAGGACCAGGTTAATGTTCCTCTGATTACACCACCGGGGACTATGAACATGCCTTCACATAAATTGTCTATGGCTCAGCTGAAGTTTAAGGACTGTGGATTCAATGTGGATCTAAGAAACTGGGATATATCCTCCCATGATTCCTGCCACATCCCAACCCAGGAGCCTACAGAAAACAGACAAGTGTACCCCTTGCTCACACTGTTTCCTCCTTTTTGCTCCTCATCAAGCTGCACCGACAGCACTTGGCCCTTTGGGACGCACTGGCACTATGTGATCTCCCTGGGTAAAACGCCAGCGGGCGAGGGCAGTTTGCTCTGCTCGGGCACCGAGCAATTCCCCAGATAATGCTGCGCTTCTGGCTGGGGATGCCACCTCCTGACTACAACCCACGCCCCGCTCTCAAGGAGCACACTGGCTCGTCTGGCTTTCTCCCTGCCAATACGTAAACTGTGAGGAAGACCTCCGGGGTATTTAGGTCTCCTTTGTGACTGCACTGACATCTGTGACCGAGGCAGTGTTCCCTCAAAGTCACTTGGTCCATCACATCCATCTCCCTGCTGATTTGCTGTACCGGCCCCGCATGACCATGAAATGCATACATAAAAACCACACAAAAAACCCACCAAAGAGTCAGGATGACTGCAGTAAAGCTTTGGAAGGGGAGCTGAAAGTTGAGGTAAGCGTTTCTGTACCAGGAAGCACTCTGAGACTGAGGGATGCTTTCTGGAGGATGCAAGCCTCACTAATTTTATTGAATTATAAGTCACCTGGACAAAGCACTGGGGAACACGGCATCCTGCTTTGGCAAGGGAATAGTCTATACACCCTGCTAGGACTTTTCCTTAGTTTTGGCAGGGCCAAATCCTGCCTTACCCAACATC
This sequence comes from Podiceps cristatus, assembly GCA_000699545.1. Lineage (NCBI taxonomy): Eukaryota > Metazoa > Chordata > Aves > Podicipediformes > Podicipedidae > Podiceps > Podiceps cristatus. The sequence continues at coordinate 41,924 of KL261940.1, read as the reverse complement.
AGTGGGAGTGATTGATCGCCTGCTCGATGGCTCTACACACATGGGAGAGGTCCAGGCCGCTGCTGCAGGGGTGGTTGGGTTATTGGCTAAATGTCGTTCTCGTACATTTGTCTACTCCTCACCTCCCCACGTCTTTAGCAGGTTTGCTCAATTCCTAAGAAAAGTGCTTTGATGTTCAGCGAGATACTGAGCTGTAGCATATGTACCTTTTATTCTTGTTAGCAAAAAACAGCTGTTAGGAGTGCCAACCTGTCATCTTGCTCCTTATTTAGTAGGCGCAAATAAACAAAAACTATTTCAGAAGCAAAAATAAAGAAAATCCTTAAATGTGCTCGGGGAAGAACCAACTTATGCTAAATGGCAGGCAATGCTTCAGCCACATAGCTAGTGTTCAGCTGCCAGAAAAAGCCAAGGAGAAAGCCCAGGGGACATCACAGAGATGGGTGCAGATGGAAGCAATCCAGAAGCCCTGCAGATCCCTGCAGAGTGCACAGCCCCTCAGTGACCCTGGCTTGGGCACAGAGCCCCATCCTTGCAGCCACACCGCTTCTGGGCACACTTGCATTCAAGCAGCCTGCAAGACAAGCAAAGCCAACTTCTAGCTGTCCTTGCCTTTCCTCATGGGAAGGAACTAGTCTGCTACAGCCATAAGGACTTCTCTACACAACCAAGAAGGGTTTTTTCTAATATGTGATGTGGTATAGCCAAAGCACTTGTTTGTAGGGTCTAAGCTGGTAGCTGCGTCCAGTTTCCCACATGCAGGGCCTGGCACTGGAAAAGCTGCCCAGTCCTACAGGGTGCAAATAAGACCTACGCCATATGCTACAGCATGCCATGGCCAAAAAACATTGTCTTCTACCCAGTTCAAGATCCACGGACAGAGACCAACAGCTACAATTTCACTGTGTCGCAAGAAGGGAGGAGGAGAGATTGAGACCATGACCAGTTTCCTCAGTCTTTTCCATTTCCAGCTGATCCTTGGAAATGGGCCACAGGATGGAAAAATAAACACCTTCTCATTCCTCCTTGCCACAATGACCTACAGGAGAATTTCCTCCTTGCTTCCAATGTGAGAAAATTTTTAACCCTAAGTGTGTGAGAAAGACACATCACATGAGATCATTTATGCCCCATGAGATGTGACTGCTATGCCACCTGCTTCCTGACCCCAGCCGTGACACTTCCCAGGGCTGTGAAGGCAGACAAATGCACCCCATCGGCCAAACTATGAAACTGCAGAGAGGAATTTCTTCTAGCCCTTCCTAGTGATCAACAAAGCTCTGAAGTAATAATAATAATAATAATAATTTCTAGCCCTTCCTAGTGATCAACAAAGCTCTGAAGTACTAATAATAATAATAATAATAATAATAATAATATGTGCAAACAACCAGTCATTCAACTTCCTTTCAACTCCTTTATAGGCATCATTGCATCACACCTCCCAAACTTAATTTCCAGTTTCCAAGAATCTTCCTCACTAATTTTCCAATCCTTCCATATGCTTACCAAACACCATTGTAAAACCACTTATGTTTCTTGCTCTTACTAAGAAATTCAGTCCCGTAACCTCTAAAGCAAAGAGGAACCTAATATCCCCCCAGAATGTGTTCACAATCAATTTACAACTATTTGATCTTGTAACTTGAAAACATTATCAACTCCACTTAATATTGTCCTTCACCACCACCTCACCAAATGCAACGATGAGCAGGAGCAGAAAGGTACAAACCCCACAGCTTGGCAAGAAAAAGCCAGCAGCAATAGCCTGGACTGCACGAGGGCTTGGATGATTAAATGCAAGTGCAACGGGATTAGTACAAAGTGCCAGAAAAACAAAGGTATCACGTGAGTCTGCAATGTTCTGCAAGGTGTCAGTTTAGCAGATCCATATGCATATACATACAGGAGAAATCTCACCCACAAGCGCAATGCAGCGTAGTACAGGATGGAGCACAGCAACTTTGTGATAGCACAGAACCGTTCACAACAAGCAAAGAAACTTGTCTGGAAAACGCGGGACAAACATATGTAGGCAAGCAAACTGCCACTTGGGTGGTCAGGCCTCCTTTGGGAACTGGCAAAAACTGTACTAAAGGTATTTTTTAATCCTTAATGGTGCTGGACACCCTCCTCTTAAGATCCAATGAGAGTTATACAATCTGGGTGTATAAAGTCTCAAGTAAGCTGTAAAAGCAAGACTTTTAGCTTGAAGGATCTTTTATAATTTAAATTCAAATTTGATCCAAATCAAACTTGTCTTTCATAATTCCTCATGTAACATAAATGCATAGTAGATGAACTACTTGAGAAATAGTGACACTCAACATCCTCCTGGGATCTTGCAACTGCCCAGCGGAACCAACGTCCTTGCCAGCTGCACTACTGCTTCTCCTGACACTTGTTGGCTTTACCACCACCACCTGCCACATCTGTGCTGGAGCCAAGAGAGCCTAGACAGACATAAAAAAGTAAGCTGAAAACACTAAAAATTAGAAAATTTAGGGACCCTGTAGATCAAAGCTACGAGCAACATCTGTTCCATTTATTTAGCTGACAGATGTGGAAAGATACGAAGCAAAGAGCTTTTTAAGCACCAGTCTCCAGGTCCAGGACAGTCTAAGCCAGTGCTGATGCCACTGCTGGACCTTTATTCCAAATCTGACCATGGGAATCTGAGCTCCAGAGCAGCCATCCAGGAATCCTCCTTTGATGTGATGTCAGATTTTTAACCCTGTACAAAATTTTTCAGCTTCAATAAATCCAAATCTATAAATCAGTATATTCCAATCAGAGCCTAATTTAGTTAAGAGACTTTCCAGCCATCCCTATGGTACCTTGGAAAGGATTTGTGCTTCCGTGTCCCTCAGATACTCAGAAGTAACTCGCTCAACGAGTTAAACATGCAGCACCAGGGTATTACACTTTTCCTGCTAATGGATGGTCACTAGGACTTAAGAGTTGCTGTGAAATCACAGTGCAAGTTTTCTCCTTTAATGCAGCTAGTAGTGTCCCATGGTTTTTATTGCCAACAGTCCTGACTTTAATCCCCACCGATGATGCACATATCTATATGGGTATGATGCCACAGTTTGCTGTGTATTTACATAAAATAAAGTCTTTCTCCTCTGAAGACTGCTGCAGGATTTTCAGTAACAAAACATATGTAGGACCAGCAGGTTTTGTGTCCCTTTTAAAAACAGCATTTTGGTCACCGCTGTCACCCCAGAGACCCAGTTTATGCAGGATGCATGAACAAAAAGTATAACCAACACCTTCAGCATCAGCAGCTTTCGTTGGAGGTTTTCCACTCAAAAAAATAGTCATGCATGATCTTGCTTAACTCCACAAAAGTATCTGAAGCAATGAATATCCATCATGATACAGGTGCTGGTTACCAATAACCTGCCTGAGTTCTAACTTTCTATTCCCAGTTGTGTTTCCATGAGAAGAGCAAACATCCAGTTCAGCCACTTTGGTGCTCGTTGCACCGCACCGCACTGCACCGCGCTGCACAGCGGCGCGCGGCACCCTTACCTTCATAGCGTGCACAACTGCCTCTGGTTTCTGACTAACAGGGACATACCCTGCTGCAGGAGAGGATGCAAGATCAGATGTCATGCGAGCTGGTCCCTGTTGAAATAAGAGAAGATATGCTTTAATTCCTTTTGCGCGATTTAAGCAAGGAGGAAGAAAATAGCCAGAAAATTTGAGCGCTACCTCCTCTCAAATTCAATCCCCTTCAGCCACCTGCAATGACAGAAGACACCGCTACCCCTTCCTCACAAGTCACTTGCTTTTATGCCATTTAATCCTACCATCACTCAGTCTAGATGTACTCAGGCAGGAGATCACCCTGTTTTAAAGCTAAATTAATTCAAGAAACATTTTTGGCTCACTTAGGATAACTTTGTGCAAAGACAAGATCAAACGGTTCTCATCCTTCTAGCCAAAGGAGCAATGCAAACAAGATGATTCTCCAGCACAAAGCGGTCATTTCTAAGAAGCTGCATTCATGAAAGAAACAGTTGGCATAACTTCATTGCTTTTCTGGCATCATTTTCTCATAGACATCAAGTACCAATCTTCAGCTACAGAGAAAATTGTGAAGGCAACCTTAAAACAAGCAGATGTCCAAACCTAATGTTGGCTGGGTTTGTTTCCAAAATGCTGGCCAGTCCTCCTGCACGAAGGATCCCATTGGGAAAGATGCCGAAATTTCATTTTACAAAACGTTTCTACTGTCCAAACAGCCTTGTAAGCACTTTTCATAGGGCTTTCCTTTTTTTAAAGGCATCCGACTTGGATTATGAGAGAGACAATATCTTTATTCAGTGAGATGCATCCTGCCTGTCCCTAATATTTTTGCATTGCTTTGCAGCAGTGGGAGAAATCAACAATGAAACCATTGACCAAACTAGTATTTAGTCTTCACATCCCTTAGGAAACACAGGGAATGATTATACTGGGGGCCTCTGAAAGCAAATTAGGATGGCAGCGTGGCATGCAGCACCATCACAGGAATGGTTTCTCATACAACACACGAGGCACTCCATTCTCATCTTTTCCACATTTAAAAGCACAGCATGTTTTATGCTTCGTCTCATGGCTTTGCCTCCTAAGCCAAGGCCAGCAAGCCAGTCGTGCCAGAAAGGAGGACCAACAGAGGGGCACTTTGCCACCCCTCATCCTTCTAAACGTTGTAAGTTATGGGGACCTTTTTACTAATAAAAGTGTTCATGTGCATACACTAAAGAAAAAGATGGGCCAATCAATTAGGCTACAGCCAAAACCAGGATGAAAAGCATGGAGCCTTTCATGCCTAGGCCACTGATCTGTGCCTAACCCACGTCATGACCAACAGCCATTTACCCATAAGAGCGACCTTCATGAACTGAGTTGCTGGTGATACAAAAACCTCCTTCTGAGAGGCAAGCGTCTCAGAAAAAGGAAAATTAGACTCAGTAACTCCACAGTAATTCTCCAAGGAGATTTAACAGACTGCCAAAGCACAGGGTCCAAGAGACGCAGGCTGGGCATGGTTTTGGTCCTGCTGGCAGCTTGCTGGAGCTGTGGCCACCTGGGGACATGTCCTCAGCCATCTTGTCCATAACGTCACACAGAAAAGGCAGAGGCTGGGGAGGGAGCACCAGGGACTGGGTCCAGCCAGTCTACAGCTGTGACTTAAGACTGAAAAATGGGTTACAGATTTTTCACAGGGCTGGTAAATGCAACAGAGTCCTTCCAGAATCAGTCTCCCACACAGGTCAAAGACACCAATTCCTCCAGCTTCAGCATGAAAGCTACCTTCTTTCCATAAATGACCAAGGTCATGACAACTGAAAGCAGAATATTCAGAAGACTGGGGCCATGAACGATACTTAATATGGATCTTTCCCCACGGCCCTCTTTAGAAGCAACACAGGAAATACCAAGCAAAGGTCTAACATCCCATGTTTCTTCTGGGTTGAGAATAATCTGATGAAGTAAAAGGAATTCTGCTGGCAACATTTCAAGTACCATTTTCTGACCAAACTAGAGTAGATCACAAGGTCTTCTGTATGACAGGCAGCAGCAGCTTCTCCTCACAGAACTGAAGTCATTAGTGAGCTACAAAGCATTTCCATGATTGTAATTACTCTCAAAATTATTACGGAATACAAATGAAACCAGAATGATGAGGGACAAATGTTTTCTAAAGAGCTTGATCATACTTAACTGATCACCGTACTGACAAGATAAAAGTAATCTTGCAAGCACGGTGATGCACTGTATATATCATATCACACAAAAAACATTCAAAGGGTCACCTTCCTTCTCGGATGAGTGGCTGAAATCCGGCAAGGGCAATCAGCTGAGCTCCACCTGATACAGGTAGAGAATTTGACTGAAGATGAGAAAAATAATGTTAAAGAATGAGGGATGCAGAAAAGGAGGTAGACCCAAAATTCGCTATCAGAGTCTCAGTAACAGATGACTTCATTTCTGAAATAGGTATGATCCTCGATCCTTAGCTCGGAAGCCAACACCCCCAGCCAACTGAAACAGATGTCCAAATTGCTGAGTGCAATTGTCAGCAATGGCGAGTGCACCAACCAACCACGCCGCTGGCCCGCTATGCCCCAAGCCACAGAGACCTCCCCACCATGACAGACTGTTACTGCAAAAGGCCAAATATGCATGTGAAGAAAGCAGGGGAGCAAGCAAGGATCTCAGCAACATCCCCCCTCTTTGCAACTGTAGGATGCAACAAGTAAATATACCCACACTGCTACGGGTGGCTTAACATTTATCATTAGGCTCAGTGCTTCTTGTGTGGTCGCACCCTAGAAAAGGCTCCTTCCAGACACACAAGGAATCAGAGTTTTATAAAGGGGGGTAGGTGCTTCATTCCCACTGATTTCAGTGTGGTTCACAAAAAAAAAAAAAAAACAAAAAAACAAACAAAAAAAAACTTCTGCTTCCTGCACGGAGGCATACATAAAGAAGGCCAGAAAAGAGCGGACTGTAGTCAGCAAGGAAAGAAATGACAACATATCCAGCAGGATGCATGGCCAGCCTTTGGAGGATGGAGGAGAGGAAAATGGGCAGAGTTCACCGATAGTGTTAGCTGAAGGGGAGGAAATGGAAGGAACTGGAGATAAGGTCAAGGTTGCTGGACTGGAAAACTGCCAACAGTGGGAGAGAAGGGAGGGAATAGGAAGAAAGAGGAGGATGTGCATTTTACCCAGCAGGAAACCAGTTGAGATGAAATGCAGGGAGGGGGAACCAGAGATAGGAATTAGAAGAAGGGCAGGAAGGCAGGAGGGAGGGGGAAAATCTCAGGAAGTCAGCGTTAAGGTAGTAGCTGAAATCACACAGATGGAGGAGATTCCTCATGCCTAAAATAGATGCATTTGGAAAGTGTGGGTAAGAATTACCACAGCTGCACCCCAGCACTCTAACTCAGCTGCTCTGAGGGCCTCCATCACTGCAGAAACCCATGCCCTTCCCGGTCCCTATAGCTGACATTTACACAGCCTTGGGAACACGACTGACTCAGCACCCTGATGGACAATAATAGCAAGGTTAATCTGGTTACATCCTAAGAAGCAGAAATTGTCCATATAGATAAAAAGCAATACAATGTGGTTTTGGGGCATGTATCACTCTCAATTTCCTCTCCCTGACTGTTTTTGTCAAACATGCACTCTCTGTATTAGATGGACATCTGGCTTCTCCCCTTGCTCTGTTCTCATAGAGTTTGTTAGCTCAGAGATGGTTCACTCTTCATCCTCAGACGTGTGGCTGAGGTGTCACATAATTATGTAAATGAATGATGCTAAAAGACAGGTCAGAAGTCACCAAAAAGGATGCCATTATATTTATAATAAAGCTGATGAGAAACACCACCTTGATCCTTTTTCTAGTTCACTTCTGCTGAGGTTGAACCTCATGCAAAGTTTCTTATTCTCTTTGGCCCCAACTAGCTTTGGAGTTGCTCCAGGTTTACAGAGACGAGATTGGAAGTGAGCTTGTTTAACTCATCACTTACATGAGGAACTTGGTAATTCAAAAAGAAAACAACTGTACATCTATGTTGTGGTGTCAAATGGTCAGCTGGATAGAATTACATTGCTCACCGCTTTCTCTTTCATCCACCGCCATAGTTACACTGCCAAAGGAAAGAGCTGCTGGTGAGATTACCGGCCTAATTAAGAGTGAGGGGCTCCGAGTTATGTATCTGATGCACTGAAGTCCCTGAGTGCTTGGAGGAAGCACCTTATCTTCCCTATGCACAGGGTTTGCTGACCACTGCACCTCTGAGACCCAGAGACCCTTCTCCAAGATACATCTTTAAGAAGCAAAAGTCCCAGGGAATCAAAGGTAGTGGAGCTCTGTGTGACCCATCTGATGCTTCCTAGGTAAGTTGGTGCTTCTGCTGCTTGGCAAACCGCTGTGGCACTTCAGAGCATTTGAGACTGCTGTAGCGTGGGTCTCCGACGAGTTCAGCCCTGGAAAGAACAGCCCTATCTCTGCTGCTGGGACGGCTCTGGGACTGCAGTGTCCCAAGAGGCTCCTCGTGAGGCTCTTCTGCATCCCTCATAGGAGGCAGCTGCCAAGTACCCACGAACCCAGCCCCTCTCCCAGCGGGGAAACCATGACGAGAGCTACTCCTCTGCCACATCTGTGCAGACAGCAGTACTGAAGCCCCACTGAACACATTTCCCTTCCAGCCCTTCCCTGCTCCTCCTTTTCAAGCAGATGAGTGCTGGATATTTCCTCGTGTCTGTGATGGGACCAATGTACTTCTCAGAGCTTACTGTTCCCACATAGCATCAGTCTCCTCTCCATCCCACCAGCCCTACATCATGCACACCCAACCAGAGAAGACCAATTCCATTTGAGACTGTCCCAGAAACCTCTCACTGGAGCCTGCAGGGCTTGTGGTTCAAGCTCCAAGTCTGTAAAGAGATTCACAGTCCAACTGTATGATTAATAGACTAAGCAAAGAGAGAGGAACGCTGCAGTCTCTCATGCCAGAGCGCCCTTGAAGCAGTATGCTACGCACAGGGGATAAATCCCCCAGCTCTCTATTGCTAAGAATGATGCTTGCTCTCAAATCCAAAGCAGAAAAACCAACTCAAACTAGCACTGTTCACTGCCCCAACCCAGAACCCAAAGAAGATCAGCAAAGCAACAGTGCTGATGTGAGAAAGAAAATCCAAAGACCACAAATACTGCCAATGATCCTTTTTAATCTGACACCAAAAAATGCAGAGCAGAGGCCTCAACTTGCAGCTCCTGGAGAACATCTGCTGCTCTGTATCAAGCCACGATGGCACCGCCGGTGTCTAAAACCAAGTTGCCTAATGAGTCCTTGCTGGCTCTATCTGGTTGCACGGGATGTAGTCCAGCACAGATGCTGACAAACACCGCCATCGATACTCCATTTCTACGTGTTCGGAGGAACAAAGTAGGACTCTCTGTAATAGGGCACACTGGGAACTCCCTGTAACAACACACCTCCACAAAGGAAAAAGAAGGCTTAAAATATGAGCATTTCTTAATAACAGTAGGAATGCTTTGGAAAGCAAGAAGAAAAGAGCCTAACTGGGGATGACAGGTGTCTGCTCTTTTAGTGGTTTTGGGTTGAAAATCTCAAAAAAGAACAAAGAAATTGTGATAAACAATTTCTCCATGATTCCTCCAGGGATCTGAAAAGACATGAGACCTTAGTCCTGCCATCAGTTTTCCGTCTCTTTCTGCTCAATTATATTCTGTCATTTAATGACATCCTTTCCTACCTTGGCTCCAAGAGAGCTATTCCTGATCTGCAGAAAGACTGCAGAAGACTAAGTTCCAAAACCCAGAGGAGAGTGCCATGCTGATTTTACTTCAGCTAACAGTCACAGCCCAGGCACTGAGGATGCTTCAGACCAATGTGGAGCATGCGACCAAGCGTTAATGCTTCTGAACCTCACATCTCCGTGCCTTCTACTCATTTTTGTCTACCATTTCAAAAAACAAGCAGACATTTAGGATTCAAACCCAATTAAATAAACCACACTTTTGTAATGGCATACCTCAGACAACATTAAAGCTAAATGGAGTCATATCAGACACTGTGAAGTTTTTATTGCCGAGACAGAACAAGGAAAATCACATTATAGGCAGGCACTGCCAGACAACTCACAATAAAATTCCCAGGCACGTCTATTTATCTCGCAGTGCTTTTGTTTGCAGCCTGCTTACCCGGGTTTGAATTATACTTGGGTCCTTCCTTAGCACCCATCACCATCCAGGTGGTTTACATGAATAAAGGTGCTGATGCGACTCTGTAAGTCAGGAACAGTGAAGGGACAAGCAGGAGGCAGCAACATGCCCGCAGCCACATGGAAAGCGGGTGGCAGAGCTGGGCAGTAACATGGAAAGGTGCCGTGTCTGACTGCAAATCCCAGCTCTGGCGTGCTGGCAGAATGAGGGGGCCTGGCATATTTTGGTTTTGTGAATGGTGCTTGTGGCTACAAAGTTTAGAAAGTGCCTGGAGCAGCTCCAGCCAGAGGCAGTGCTGGGGGGCAGATGGGGAAAACCAGCAGCAAAACCAAGGACTGAGGGCATGGGGCCACTCTGGCATGGGAGAAGCAACCTCGGACCCTTGCAGGGAACACACAGAAGCCCCAAAGCACAGTGTCCCCATCAGAAATGTAGCACAGGCAGCACTGAGGGCAAGCACCGGGCTCACGCAGACAGTCACGCAGAAAGAGAAATCTCCCTTCATACAGAGCTGAGTGGCATCCCCAGGAGACCACAAAAAAATATCTCCTGTTACCACCAGCCAGAGAAATTCCCTGGGCCACAAAGGCAGAACAGACCCCCTCACCGTTTTGCAGCCTGGGCCACGTTTCCTGTCCTCCGCTGCCTTGCAGCTTCAGGGGGGGTTAATGGCTGAAACAAAGCGACGGTGCCGCGCGGCGCTGAAGCGTGACACGACTCTGGGCGGACATTTTGCCCTCCCTTCCTTTGAAGCCCCTTCCCTCCCTGCAGCAGCTTCTCATGCCCGTGGCAGCGCTGCCATTGCCACCACGTGTGGTGCTCCTGAAGGGCTCCAGCTCCTCTCGCGGCCCCACAGGGACAAGGATACCCGAAGGCACCCTGGCAGCATCTCGGGGCTCCTCGCTGGCCACAAAGACATTTCCCAGAGACATGGAGAAGCGACGGGCGCCAGCTCCTTTGCACACCACGCCGTGCAAAGCACAGCCTTTCTGCCACCCTGCTGCGGGCGATGCCAGACGTCTCATGCCTGAGCAGGGGACACCCTCGCCAGAGCTGGGGAGCACCCAGGTCCCTTATGTGTCCAGTCCACCTGGCAGATGATCCAAAGCGATGATGACACTTGGTTATTGTAATTCCGTGCCTACTGTGCAGAAAGCCTGCCAGCATCCAGCTCAAAACAAACTACTCGCTCCCCCCTTGTGCACTTAAATGGCTGCACGGCCCTGCGCTCCCGAAGTCACAGCGGGCTGCCTTGCAGCTGCGACCGCTCGACAGAGGAGAGGAACACGTGGGAGATCCCAGACAGACATCGGCTCCCCAGCACAACACGGGCCCGGGCCACCGGCGGGACGGACTGCAGGAGCCATCAGTACTCCGTATTAGCATCTTCCCTATCAAATCAAGGGACTTTACTGGAGATGCTAATCTCCTTTGGCATTACTTAATTTGCTGCCTGTAATCATAGAGAGCAGCTGGTCATGTAAACATTCAAATCCGTGAATTAACCACTGGGTCCACACAGGAGCCAGGCAGGGTCCATCTGTACGGCTCAGCCACCACCTCCTGCATCTTCACAGCCACCGCTGCGTTCAAGGATATCTACTTAAGTAACAAAAAAGGCTTACACAGTCCTTTTGATTAATAAAGAAACAATTTAACTGTTTCATTGCTTTCTGGGCATAAACATCAAGGACACCTGACAAAAGAATAGCTCTTCTCCCAGGCAGGCAGGACACAGCGCTGGCTGTGCGAGCTGTGCTGGGGCACCAAAGGAAAAGGAGGATTTCAGGGACTGCCCCAGACAGAATAAACAAAGTCAGGACATCGTTTGCAACTGGATCTCATCTACAAACAGGAAGGCTGTCTTCTCTCAGCACCGTACTAACGGCGGATTGCAGCTCCAGCCCTGGGAAACTCCTCGGTGCATGCAAAGCCAGCGAGCCAGCTTCCTCTGACGGGGGAGAGGGAGAGGAGAGCGGTCGCTGCTGGGGCTGGTAACAGCGCTGTGGAGCTGGAACGGGTGCATGCTGTTAAAAAGCCCCACCGACAGCTTCAGCTGCCCCCTTTGGACTGTGAAATTATTACTGTATTCAGGGCAGTTTCAGACCATAACTACCTGATACAAGCGAACAAGAAGTCTCACTGCTACGGACAGAGCGAGCCCATGCCGTACCCGTGGACAAAGTGCACTAACTCCGACTTGACTCACAGGGGCACTATCAGCGTAAGTATTTTGAGAGGTGCTAGTTCTTTTAATAAAGGAACATCAAGCACATTTAGTATCAGAAGGAAACAGTGGGTACTTTTAAAACTTTCCTGATTTTGAAGTAAATCTGATTTGGGGATGGCCCAGGTGGGTGGGTGGAGGACGCACGCAGATGCGGGAGGATACCTGCGCACATCTGTATTGCCCCTCCCGGTCTCCATTTCAGCCTGGCTGCCCTGGCCGCTGCTGGTGAAGCAGCCTCCTCCCAGGCCTGGGGCAGAGAGAGGGTCTCCCGTGCCCCTGTCTTTCCCCCGACCCACCACCAGCCCCACATGAGAACCTACAGCAGATCCCCAAAGCAGATGAATTTTTCTCGTCTCCTGCGGTTACCTGTAAGGGTGGATTATGGATATGGCCTGTCAGTGCCTCTTTGGCTCATCAAATCCCCGAACTTTGTCAGTGCCAAACTTTGTACCGGTTGGCTGCTGCAGGGAAAAAAAGCCACCCGCCGCTCAGAGCTGCTGCAATAACTGCTGATGAAGGGCAGCTGCCTTCAAAAATGGATCGGCTTGTTCTCAGCTGCTGGTAATACACTCTGAAGCTTCACAATGGCGCTCCCCAGGCTGCAAATCCCGACAAACCATTCGTTTTACTTTCCC
>KL261940.1:11050-23901 GCA_000699545.1 Podiceps cristatus | reverse complement strand
AAGTGAGTGCAGTTTTTCAGGCAGTCAGGCAAACATCTGTAAGGCAACCATCCGGCAGGCTCGGCCTGCTCAGCCATGCCTGGCACAGCAGTGCGGGAGGAGCCCTGGTACAGCAGCCCAGTTTCCATCTTTCGCAAGAGCCTTTCATCAAGATTCTTCTGTTGTGTGAGAAGAAGCAACGCAGGCAAATCTTAGGAAACATAAACCTCATTCGTGATACAGAAAAACCTGCAATGAAAGTCTTACGAACTTAATCACTAAAACAACCCTGACCACACACTGCCAGACACTTGGCAAAACATCTTTCGCCTCATCCACGACCAGCTTTTTGACAGCAAGCATACGGGGCACTTACAAAGAAGGAGCTGCAGGTATAACAAGACTCACCCTTGCTTTAAAAGATGCACAACAGTGACATCAGTTAACCAAAAAACCTATGCTGGGAAGTTGATGATCCGAATTCAGGTAAAGGTCAATGTTTCCAGGGGCTCCCCATCCTTCCAACAGCTGCAGGTTTCAGCTGCACGTTTGCACCACCATTTTCAGGGTGAATTCTCAGCTAGGAGAGCTCCCCTGGAATCTTCACGTCCCCCCCTCCAGCCATGCCCACCTTCGGGGAAAACCCGCAGCTCGCTCTGTATAGGTAAGGAAACATCTCTTACGTTTTGCAGGGCATCTTGATACTGTGGCAGTGACGAGAGCTGTGACTCAGAGTGGTACGGGGACAAGCCTTTCCTCAGGGTCCGCAGGTCCCCCGTGCTGGACTGCTGCAAAGACAACGACAGAAAACAGGACACTGTATTAAGGAGCAGAAGGACAGCCGTGCCCATCCTGCTGTCCTGGCTTTTCCCATGACCACTTCTGGCCCGTGACCTGTTCCCACTACTTCTCCCTGCAACAGCAGTGACAGTGCACATTGTAATAAAATGCTATTTCCATGCCCACACCTGGAGAAAACATTTGCAAGCAGTTGAGGGTGAACCACTCAAGGTCTACTACATTAAGTGATATAGCAAGAAGGCATTTTTATTTTACCTAAGTTCCTTACATGTGTGTTAAAAACATTTGTTAAGCTGCCAATGAAAAATATTTTAAGTTTTCAGATTAAATCAAAATCAGCAAAATAAATCCACTGGCACACATTTTCTAGATAGGCTATTCCTGCATGCAGAAAGCAATGAGAGCTTGCAAACAGTGCTACTGTGATTCACCTAAGCTTGCAAAATGCGTGTGACAGGAACAGCTTCTTATTTGGTTATAAATCTGCATGCACCCACAGGTCTCAAACAACATCAGATAAATAAAGGTAGTCTATATGACCCTAAAAAACAGATAAATGCAATCAATAGTCTGTGCTCAAAGGAGAAGCAGCACTGGGTGTCAAGAGTACTGAATAATCTCCCTGGGACAAAGTTTCTGCCTCATGTTATTAGTTCTCTCTCTCTCTGATTCTGAAACAGGATGGTCTTAGAATGAGAAGAGGTTCTCATTTATAACACTACACCCATAAAAAGTCGATACACAAGTAGCCAAAATCAAAGATCTGGGAGAAGATTATATCTTTTTATTACCAATAAACATCCTCATTAACTTTTCATATTTTTAAGATTATCAAGCAGTGCACTGTCCTCTATTTTAAAGCTATAAAATCATGACCTTTTGGATTTTTATGCTCCATTAAGACTTTTGACTTGCATTTGCTGCAGAAATGATGTTTTCTACTTCAAAAGAACCAAAGAAAAGCCACTGGTGCAATAAAATTTAACAGGAAAGCTCATAAATCAGCTCAATTGTATATAAAAAACCCTCAGTAACCCCAAAGGTCTGACCATAACTGAGACTTTGGGGACTGTGGACGTGCACAGATCTCTGGAAATACAGAAAATTGATTTCCATTTCTTACTCCCATTTAGCAGAGAAGAATTGGTGCATTCAGAGTGGAAACATCTTTTTCTATCAGGGTCAGAAACATTTTCTTGTAGCTACATGGCCTGTTTTAGGACATGTTCAGCTTTGGTTTTATTTCAAAATGTTATTTCCTTAGGTTAAAACATCTAGTGTGACCCAGCGCTTTCACAATCATTCTGGCGCATGCACCCTATCAACTTTCCTTTTACAAACTGTGAAGAGAAAGGCAGTTCTCAAGAAAGCCATCACGAGAAATGGGTGCTAGTCCTGTATCACCCAGTCTGTTGGGAACTGCTGTGCCCCACAGGGAGCCAAGGGATAGGAATGACTTCAGCATGCTGGATGTCTGGGATTCCCTTGAATTTACAAGGTGACATCAGAGAAGATCCTGGCCTGCATTTCTTTCGCATTTCACAATAGAGGGTCAGAGACAGAAAGATCTGAAAGAAGTAAGTCCTGAAGCTCAAACCTGACCATGCCTGGGAGGTATACACTTTCAAAGGAAGGATAGCAGGTCACAAAGGAAGGTGATGAGAGGTCTCATCACTTAGTTTTACTGGCATTGTCCCAGGCATGTGACGCATAGGCATCTCTTGGTGGTTATCCTGAAAGGATTTCACCCTGGCTGGTTACGCTTCCACTGCCCTGCCCTGCTGCGCGTCTTCTTCACGATTGTAGATGTGTAGGCGGACAGGGACCTCCTGGAGAGGTCCTGACACTCTGCTACCCACCCCTTTAGTTTGTCAGCTCAAGAGCTCATGCACCCTTTCCTGACATCCATGACGAATGGGCAGTTGCATGGGCAAAGGAAAAGCAGAAGAAAACAGCAGAGCAAAAATACGAGGTTGTAGCTTTGTGCTGGAGATTCCAGAGGATCTCCTCAAAGGCTCTGCTCCAGAAGGATGTGCACTGCCCCGCCAGTGTTGAGAGGCCCTGGATTACTTCAGACTTCTGCAAACTGCACCGAGACAAGGTGCCATGTGCTTATGGGGTAACAGGAGTGTAGAAATAGACATGAGAAAGAGAGATTTTGAGGACATTTGTTCATCTCCCAGAAATTTGTTCTTTTGCCCCCAAATCTGGATGGATCGGTCTACATTAGATGTAGCACGTGTTTCATCACACTACAGGTTGTCCTCATAGAAAGTCAAAATGCCTCACCCAACAAAGGAAATAAGACAATCCGACATAAGTCTGGTCAACACACAATATCACACTGCTGTGTCTAAAAATACACTAATTTGAATTGATTTAATTTAACTGCCCTATGCTCCTCCCTGGAGCAAGAGTCTGCATTAATTCCAATTTGGCTTAAATTGGTTGAAATTGTGTTGGTAAATATACAGATACAGTCAAAACACTGCTCTAACAAGTGTTCATAATGGATTAGTTCTATTGCTTTTTTTAAGCAAATCCCATTTAAGACAGTGCATTGTAGTGTGAGAAAACTATTGTTAGGTTGTTTCAGTTACTGCTGATTATGAATCTGACCTAATGCATTCAATTTGATGGAAAGATTCCCACTGAGTTCAATGAACATCAAAACAAGCTCTTAATTACAGAAAAGAAAGAAAAAAGGGGGGTGGGGAGAGAGAGAAAAGACATCTAAGAAATAAAAATGCTGGACAGGGGTCTATCTGGAAGAGGAATTAGGTGTTTGGGACATGGAGTGGTTTGGTAGGGCAAGAAGAATCTTAATCTGCCATTATTTATAATGCATCCATGCTGGAGATATAGCCAAAGAACCATCTTTTAGCAGGAAAGTCAGTCCTTTCACAAGCACTCCACTCAATGCAATTTCCCTTCTATATTTTATAGAATTTATTTCAAAATGTATCTATTTTTTTTACAACAGCCTACCAATCACAGTTCTGCACTACTTATTTTCCTTGCACTAAAAGCAAATGTGCTATTTCTTCTCCATAGAAGAAAAATTGCTTTTTCTTCCTTTTTTTAAATTAAAATGGTGCAGTGACACGTATTCATCAGACCTCCCTCAACATTTACGCATTCATTGGGATTTGCTATCAGTGTTAGAGCTAACCAGGAAAAGAAAGTGAATCCCTCATTAAAAAGCAATATGACTAATGATGCATCAGAATGAGTAGCCATTACTCCACTTAAACCTAAATTAAAAATCCTGGTATTTGCATTGTCAATTCACTCACAAAATGAAATCTCTTATTACCTTACCCAATTTTCATTACTGAGATGTAAGTGGATCCCAAATTGCTTTTCCAGTCAGAATGGCATTTTAAAAGTACTATCCCATATCATCTCTGTTCATTGTCATTGTTGGAGATTATCTCAATTAATGGGCAACATGTCTATAATAAATTACCCTTCAGGTAAAATCACTTCACATTTCTGGAGTTTCAAGGAATTTATCAGCAAAATCATTTTCATCTGAACTAAAACTCCATGGGAGAGTGCTGTTCCAATTGAACTTGTATTGGGAATGTTTTCTAAGCTGAGGAGCAGAGAGAGGGGGAGGGCCATTGAAAAGGAGACCAAGAGAGAGCTGAGGAGACTCATTGTCAGTCTTTACTTAATCTGATCAAATGTACAATTTGCATAACCTGAAATACACTCGGCCCCAGCAACAACCAACAACTGGCCATTGACTACTCTGGAGTAGCTCTTGCTCTTTTACAGTGACTTTTTTTTCAAACCCTTGTTTCATGCAAATGTTGTTTGGGGTTTTTTTTACATAAATAAATAAATAAAAAGGAAAGTAAAGGAAATAGAGAAAAAGAAATCATCTCCTGACTTTCACAGTAGTATGAAAGTGCCAAGACCTCAGCATCACTCGACATGGCGTGGCCCCCCTTTACGGGCCAATGAGCATGGGGACAAGCCTGCAGACCCAACGCCTTCGCCTTCAGCACAAACCCATGCGACGCACTTCTGATGCTGACAGCTCCACAGTGGTCCCTCAAACAAAATAACTCTTCATTATCTGGAAATAATGACATGACACTTACTGCTAAATTTTACAACTAGGTAGAACTTGAAGTGACCCCAGAAGATGTTATTCTTGGACCAAAGCCTGAGATCTTTGTCAGCCCTGTTAGGAAAGAAATGGACCTAGACACGCCCCTCCTGGCAGGGAAGGGAGTTTTACCTACTCATATCAGTGAGAAAAGAATGGGACCAACAAATCACGTTTTAACTAAAAATGGACTGCAAACCCAGATTTTTCTCTGTCTAGAAAACAGAAGCAATTTGATTATTAACATGGGTGGGAAGTGGTGAGTGAGCATTTTCCATGAAAAATAATGTATCATTTAAAATGTTTTAGATACATAGAAATTAAAGTCTTGGTGCTTACCAACACCTAAACCTACATTTTTTAAAAAAATCGGCAAACACTTGTTCCTATCAAAGCTTTCTATCCTGCCAGCAGGGAGAAGAAATGGTGGCCTCTGACTTTTTGACCTGTTCTGCTGAGTGATTCAATTTGAAAATAACACAAATAACACAAGAAGATGGATGGCGTTTGTGGTATTTTAAGGTCAAAGTACTACGAAGAAACATTTATTTTCCTTTCCATTTCTGTCCAGTAAAGTCAGATCAGTGCTGTGGCCATGTTGAACCAACTGTGAAGATAGTGTTGAAAACTTATAGACAAGTTAGACAAATTATCTTTTCTGTTACCCTTTAGTGTTACTTCTGCTGGAAGGGATAAAAAAAGAAGATAAGGATTTAATTCTGAAACACTTTGATGTAACAAAATGGACCATTCTTAACAGAAATTAAATACAGAAAGACAGAAATTTACTTGACAGATATTTCTCAGCATTTATGAAAGAGATTAGCTAAAAACCCAGAATGATTTCAATTAGAATTATGTGCTGAAGTGACCAAGGAAAATTAAAAAGCGACACTGTCAGCTTCTAGTAATTCATGAATTAGCATTCAAAACAGGGTTGTTACATAAGTCGCCTTTAATTGAAAATACTGTTTTCTCCTTTCACATAAGTTGTAACAGCTGAAGGCTGAACAGAGGTTAAAAAAAATAATTAATCATAAATGATCAGTTTGACCCTGTGCCCTGCGGAAATATTAAAGCCTTTACAAAGAGTCACAGCTTCCCTCCTCCCCACGGGCTGTGGGGTCACCTTGGAGCGATGCGGGTGCCTACACAGGGGCAGCCCGTGCCTGTGCCCACCCAAGGCACACGCGGAGGCTTGGCAGACGTGACGAAGAGCTGCTGGAGACCCACGTCCTTCTGCCCCGCGCAGGAGCCGGGAGGGACAGGCCTGAGGCACCTGAGGACTACGCCTGAGTACCTGAGATGCTGCTCCCCTCACTCCTTCGTAACCTGTCAAATCTTCCTCTCCTGGTCCACGTACCAGTTAAAAAAAAAAAAGGAACCAAGCACCAGTTTGAAGGCCAGGAGTCCTACAAAGCCCCTTTTTGTTTATGGCTGGGAAGACCCTTTATAAAGGGATGGGAAAATGTGACCAGAATGGAGAATCAAGCATACGTGAGTCACCGGCAGCAGACTTCCCAGAGCCCTGTCATTTTGGAGGTTTTTAATAATCAGCTTGGTTTTCCTACAACTGGCACTAAGCTCCAGAGACAGCAGATTACACACTATACCACTTAAATTTACTAATACTGTATCTGCTATTCAACATAATGTTAGAAGAAATTATGTACATTAACATGAAATGCAACTAGATGGAAAGGAATACTGTGTTGAACTCGATATTGGCACTAGAAGATACCCTTATTGACACCAGTTCAAAATATTTTCTTGGGACAAATGAATATG
Organism: Podiceps cristatus; assembly: GCA_000699545.1. Classification (NCBI taxonomy): domain Eukaryota; kingdom Metazoa; phylum Chordata; class Aves; order Podicipediformes; family Podicipedidae; genus Podiceps; species Podiceps cristatus. The sequence continues at coordinate 17,213 of KL261940.1, read as the reverse complement.
CCACACCATCACCCAGCCCTCAGAGAGACAAGCAATTTCCATTTTTTAGTGGGTACTCCACCCTTTTACAAAGTATAGGATTTCCTTTAGCTGTCATTTAAATATCAGGGTGAATCTGGTCCTTAGCAACAGGGCAAGGGCATCCCCTCCTGACCATGTAAGCCCATCAGGATTTGGGTAATTCTCTACGTGAAAAAAAATATCATTCTTACTTTATATTCTAGTTTTACACCATAAATCTTGGGATGTCGGATGGAAAACTCTGCTGAGACCTTGGCTTTTGATTACATATATTTGTGAAGAGAAAAAAGAGGCAGGTTTTATTTCAGTCCACTGGGTCAGGCTGCCTTCACCTTTATGGACTCTTGTACTGCCCACCACCTGAATTACTTGCCTGCCACTGTAATATAAATTCTTAAACCTACCGGCAACAATTTTCTAAATCATAATTGTTCCAGTAATTGAAACTGCCTCAATTTTGACACTCAACAACCCATTGTTTGCAACTGGGTAATTAAATGGAAGGTTTAGCTCAAAATCTTTTCCTGTTATTTCATTTCCTGCAGCAATTTAGCTAAAAGTACCAACTTCTCTTCAGATAGGTAAATGGCTTTGATTTGAAGTTGGTCAAAATTCAGATATTACTAACCAATGTCTTTTGCACAAGTACAGGAGGGAAATAAAAAAAAATAATGATTAGGGGCATATTTAATACATTCAGATGATTAAAAAATGGAAATCGCCAACATTAACATGTGAAAGAACAAGCAATCAGAGCCCCAAACAACCAGCAGCAATATTAAAAGGCAGCCCCCAGATCCAAGAAGGTTGTTCGTGGATGCATTAGTGCTCTCTACCTTACTGAAATTTCGTGGCAAGCTGTTGCAGTCAGCCAGCTAGAAAGGAACAGAACAACATTATACATTTGGACACTTAACAGAAACAGGTTATTTTATCATCTTGGAAAAAAACTTTATCTTTACCACAGATGACCAAAATAAGTTGATCTTACATGGAGCATTTGATATTATAATTACTTGAACTTCAACACCTTTTCCCATGTTAATGAATGAAGTCTTGCAGAACCCATTATTATCTGCACAAACATTAACAGCTTACCGTCCCGATTTAGAGTATGGTGACCTCATGAACAGCTGATAAAGCCTGATCACCTCACTCTTCTTCACAACTACAGGTATTTTACCGTACCCACAGAGCTCAATGGCACTATCGGAACACACCACTCCGTAAGAATGACCTGGCCCAAGATATCCTTAGTAAGTCCTGCAGAGCAGCTCTTTTGCTGAGGTCAAGCAAAGCAGAAACGCATCTCAAATGTGAAGGAGATGCTGCAAAGCACCTGCCCTGCAGCTCTCACACGGGCACCAGGGCAATGGCCCTGGTTGCTCTGACCTCCACGCCACACGCAAGTGGCCCTTCCAGGCGGCCCTGTGCCCCACGAACATCTCCTACCACACGACCTTGCACAAAGATTTCCTCCTTATCTCACTAATCCGTGTTTTAGGGTCTCACGCACCAGGAAGTTGAGGGATGTGCAATTTCACTGTGTGAAGCTAGCAAATAATTGAATTAAGGTTCAATAATTGCAGTTATCACTACAAGACATATTCAAGCAAAAATAAGCTCAGCAAAGCACATATCTGACTTTAAGTATATGTGAAGAGTCCCATTAGCTTCAACAGCATTTATCAGGCAAGCTGGAAATTACACACATGAGACTGCAATAAAAAATCAACGTATTTGATTTTGAAAGAATTCTGCAAATAAGAAAAAAAAAAAAAAAAAGGGAATGAGATTAGAACTATTTAATATCTTCCATGTCATGTAACAGTATGAGCTTTTGGTTACAGGAGAGATTAAACTCCTTTACGCTGGTTCATATCCCTGTTGTACATGCAGTGCATCCAGGGATCATTCCTTAGTGGCGACAAAGGCTTTAGAGGACGACGGTCTGCCAAGACACCTACTCTCCCAGTCCCCTCTCCAGCCAGCAAGGCACAAGCGCAACCTTGGCCAGTTTCGTCAGTAAAGTAATTGCCAGTTATTCATGTGGAATTGGAAATGGTACGACCCTGAGAATGAGGTGCACAGCCCTCGGAAAGCAGCAGCACAGGAGCTGTGAGGATGCATTTGGACGTTCTGCCATGGCTGGATCTTGGCCAGTCGCAAACACAACGCAGGGACAAGCAGCCCCACTCTGCCTACGCTCTGACCTTCCCCTCGTATCATGAGCTGCATTCATACAAGCTGGAGGGGCAAAGCAGCAGATTTCATCTGGTTGCAACAGTGACAACTGGAATTCTCTATTGTCAGGGGAGCTAACACTTTGGGAAAGGCTTAATAAATAGCAGGAGACAGTCAGTAAGAGGCTTAGCAGATTTTGCCACGTAAAACCACCCTTGGAAAAATATTTTTATTAGTATCTCAGTGGGGTACAGGCAATAAAGGCAGTGCAAGTTTCAAACCTCTTCATTCTCTGTAGCAACTAAGGTACGCTGTTAATATTCAAAAGTGTCTGTATTTTTTCCCTCTTGTTTTAGATCAGCAGAGAAAGATCAACACCATAACTCATGGGAGACTCAGATAATCAAAAACCAAATTGCAGTCTATAATTATAATCACACAACTGGCAGGCTTTGCTCAAGAGAGAATACGGGCTGGCACAGCTGAGACTCAAGCATCACAGTCTATAACCCAAATGGAAGTGCAGCTCAATAGTTAACAAAGCCAAATAGAGCTATAACCATTGACATTCTGTGTATCACACCCCCCATCATCCCTCCCACATCTCCCCCCACCTCTTCCCCACCCCCCAAGTGGTTTGTAAGCAATGAGTTTAGGAGTTTCAGACTAATGGAGCCCATTCCTGGGTCATTAGAACCAAAATCAGTCTCTTCATTAGGGATGTCAATGGAGAAGCTAAGGAATGCTGCCCCAGCTCCACCAGGCCAGTAGATGTAGATGTGGATGTAGTATTAAGCACGCGAATAAACTCACTGGACCATCCCCTGTAGTCACCTTTTATTTTCTTCTGTCAACTGCATTCCAGGCAACAAGGCCAGAGGGAACCACAGCACCTCCTCCCAAAAGCTCAGCCCCAGCAACGCTGCTGGGGCTGCCTTCAAGGCACTCCCCACATCCCATGAAGTAAGAGAGCTGGGAACGAGGAAGGCAAAGAACTGAACCCCCTTCTCATAAATCAGAAAAAGTCCCTGCAGGCTTTAACTAATGCTGGGACCAAGCTGGCAGAGGGCTTTGCTGATCTTTTTTCTCTTCTTTTCTTTCTTCTCTTCATCCTGGTCATGGCAGGATGGACACTCAAGCCTCCGCATTCTGGAGGACCACTTAAGTGTTCAAATCTCTCTGCTGACCCAGAACTCCAATAGTCAGGAAGAATCAGTTAGAACCAGTCTGATTTTTTTATGAGATAGTTTGAATATTCTTTAAAACTCTCCTACAAAGATTTAGATTTCCATTTTTGGCTTCATGAAAAGCAAAACGAAACTGAAGATTTTGTCCCAAACTTATAGTTTGGAGTAAAGCCTTTTTTTTCTTTCCCCCCCAGAGTAATGAAAGATTAACATCCTTACCATATTCCCCTAAGCTGTTTCCAGATATCAGATACTAAATTTTTCTCGAGCTGGTCTTGAATTTTGCATTGAAATTATTGCAAGTCTGGTGTCAAGCCTCTGCAGCTATTGCTTAGTTTCCCCATGAAAATATTTTTCAGGCTTTATCAGGTAGACTCATCACAGAGAATCTGTGTACTTTGAACCTCCCTACATGTTATAAAGACACAAAATACTGCTCCTTCATAGCCTGATTTAACTGCAATTAAGAGCTTTTTCCCTGACCCTGTCCTCATATACAGAAAAAAAAAAGTGGAATCTAGTGAAATTATTACAAAGCCAGTTAAGCACGGGATATGACTAATCCTGCATTTCACAGCTGGAGGTTAAACTGAGCCTCATTAAACCCAATGTTCTTGCTCACCCACAACAGAAACAGAGCATGGCCGAGTTTTACCCGTGTGCATCTCTCACACTCACACTCTTGCACAGAAATTCAGCTCCAGTCCTTTGAAAATTTTGAGTTAAGTTGCAAGAAATTATATGAGTGTCTCAAATTCCTAAGATTCAATAAAGAAGGAATCTATGTTATCCACCTTCTGGATTCAGAACTTTTTGACTTGTATTTTCTAGGTTTTGGGGGAACTCTATTTATACATGTCAGGTGCCAACCCCCAGGACACACAGCACATCATCCAGTCTTCAATGCAAGTTGGAAAAGCTCATTTCTGTCATTGATCCTGCATTTTAGAAGTGCCCCTCCCCAAGAATGGGATGAGAATACTAAGAGAATATTTGTTAGGTAGCAGCCCAAGACCCCGATGTCCAAAGTCAACAGAATAAACTCCATTGTCTTAAAGGGCTTGAAAGTATTTTGAATGCAAGTCTGAGATACCTTTGAACTGCTCTTATAAAACTGTACATCTGTAATTTGGGGGGGGGGGAACTCATTGTATTCAAGAAGTACATGTTGGTTACTTAAATCTCAAGTTCATTTATTTGACAGCAAATTGGTCAGCTCAGTTTTGTCACTTTAATTCAGAAAAGGAGACCACACTTCTTGCTCATAGTTTTGTTTTGCACACTATGTTTCCTTGAAGCTTCTGCTGCCACAGCTAAGGAAGCTACATGTGGGGGATCCTGTTAACATTTCTAGCATTTACAGATGTAAGCAATGCAAGGCAATTAGAGGCCTAAATCAACATTTGGAGAGTGGTTTCCTGAGGGAAGGTTCTCATGAAAATCTGATTCTGACTGAGCTGTACTCCAAAATTCACAGAGTCCTGTAGAAAGTCTCTCCATCAACTTGAATATTTGGATGAGGCCCCAAATATGCATCTCCTTTTGATTAGTTAAAATTAATATGCAGCTAAACATTTAAACAGGGCATAAAACCAGTAATATAGTAGCCTAGGGCATGTCCCCTTCAGTATTCTGAATTTAAATGGAGACCAAATACACTGGAAAGCTTTCATGTCTGAGTCTCTCTCTATTACAAAAAAATCCAATTTCCCTTGTGAGACCTTAAATTAAAGCAATTATACTTCTCCTCACACACCAACAGTAGGTAGACTTTGGGGAAATAAGACAGGTTTGCAATTTTGTTCTGCTTGTGGCAAGCGAGTGCGACGCTCCTGGTGCAAGCCGTGGCCTCACAACAGAACTCCAGAGCGCAATTCCAGACGAGGCCCAAAGGTTAAGACGGGATAGCAACTCAGAGCTGAGAGGCAGCTCCGCAAGCAGGAACGGGCTTGGCACAAAAGCAGCCGATAATAAAGCAATAGAGGAAATTGCACTCCGACCCTCCTGGAGCCAGCCAGCACATTGTGGGCAAGTTCTTTTTCTCCTCCACCCTCTGCTCTTCAGGAAGAGATCAAGCTCTCCACTGTGTTTACAGCTTTGTCCTTTGCAGTACTAACGATTCTCAGGCTGTCTTATATCCCGGGGTCTGGGGTTTTTTTCCTCATTTTCAGAACAATATGCTAGAAACTAGCTGCTGAGTGCATGCTTGTGCCGAGTTCACATTTGCCTACCATGAAATAAAGCAGTCTGTAGATGCGCTTACCATGGATGCTCCTAGCTCAAAAACCTCAGCTCCGTCTTAATAGCAGCATTTACAGGTATTATCTACTATCATTTTACTCTATGTACAACTGTAGACTTTCTTTTAATTCAGGTTAAGCATGCAGTTTCTTAAAAAACAGGACTAAGGACAGTTTTCAAGACCTTCCAGGGATGCTCTAAAGATCTTCCAGGGACACTCTAAATCCCAGTCAGCTAGCAGGCAGCTACTGAAGAGCTGTGAAGCACTGGTAATACTGAAGCCTATTTGGTGATTTGAATTAAATACTCACATGTTCCTGATAATCCCAAGGGTTGTCCCCTCCCTACAGAAGAATTTTTCATATTTCTGCTCTGCACCAGGATCCCTGAAATTTTCCCTGAAAGATGTTCCAGGAGCTCATTGTCAACTGTCCAGTCACTCAGAATCTCACCTGCCCAATACATCTGTTCTGTTCGAGGATGGGCTTTTCAAAACAAAGATGTGCAACATGCTCCAGGCTCTTTACGTA
>KL261940.1:0-11019 GCA_000699545.1 Podiceps cristatus | reverse complement strand
GCATTCCTGTTCTGAAGGGAAAAGCCAGACATAGCTCAGCAGAGACTACAAACCAAAAGAAGTCCCGACAGCCAGCTCATGCTGCACAGCACTTCACTATGAAGAGCTTCAGTTTTAGTTAAAAGCTTCAGTTTTAGTTAAAAGTGCCTGATCTTTGCCGTTGTACAGAATAAGCTGGAAGCGCAAAATAATGTGAAAGAATGGCCCAAAGTTTGTCACTGTTATTATCTCTAAAATGCATGCATTAGTTTTAAAACTAACAAGAATTGACCTTTGGAGCTCCCGAAGCTCATAAACGGTGTTTCTCTCATCCTGAGGGGAAAGGCTGTAATTACAAGTTCATTTTTAGTTTAAGGGGCAGTGTGACGTGGCTTAAGGGGTCTATTTTCTGCTTGGACACTTTCAGCTCAGAGGAATGGAAAGCAAATATAGTCTCCCATCCGAGGGGGTTATATCTTAGCAATATGGAAGATACCCTCATCTAGTCTTTGCCACTGTGGTTACACCACAGACACCTACCAGCACAGGTGAGCAGGCATCAAGGGACCTTTTCCAGTACTGGCATTCGCTATAGCATCTCCCCAACCAATATAAACCAGGGCAACAAAAGCTGTGTGTTGTCAGAATAGTTGCCAGGGATTTTGCCAGCACAATGATGTCATCCAAAAGCGTGACCTTCTAGATAGCATGGTCATGCCAGCAAAACATTGTAGTGTAAACCTGACTCAAAGAAAGGTATAAAACTGGAGTTGTTTTTCCTCAGATACAGGAGAATGGGAGGAACAACAATTACTGATGAGTTAGCAAAGTCAGAAGTTCATTTCCCAACTGGAAATACACATATTCTTCCCTAGAAAGCAAAAGAAGTCAAAACCAAAAAATCCATATACGACTATCATAAATAACATCCACTTCTCCATTTACTTTCCTCCCAGTGCAAAGAATGGCTTGTGAGGCGGTACTTATTGATCTCCTAAGGGGAGGAAAAGCTCTCTCCATTAATCACAGAATCAAAGAATCACAGAACAGTTTGGGTTGGAAGGCACCTCTAAAGACCATCTAGTCCAACCCCCCTGCAATGATCAGGGACATCTGCAACCAGACCAGGTTGCTCAGAGTTCCGTCCAGCCTGGCCTGGAATGTTCCCAGGATGGGGCATCTACCACCTCTCTGGGCAGCCCTTGCCAGTGCCTCACCACCCTCATTGCAGAAAATTTCTTTCTTATGTCTAGTCTATATCTTCCCCCCTTTCAGTTTAAAACCATTACCCCTTGACCTATCACAGCAGGCCCTGCTAAAAAGTTTCTCCCCATCTTTCTTATAGGCCATCTTTAAGTATTGAAATCTGTTCAAATGAGTCACCCAAAAAAGAGCCGGGTGACCGCCAGCACGCCTGTGCTGGGGGCAACACGTACAGCGCCAAGCAGCCACCGCGGCACAGGCTGGAGAGCTCCCGCCTCTCCCACCACGCCTTTGTTCCTCGGTGCTTATGGAGAAAGGAGATGTCGGGAAGCAGGAGAAAAAGTGAAGGTTGGGGACCCCTGCACCAGCTTAATTCCCTGTCTGATGGTGGTACAAAGACACCGCATCTCAGCATAGCCTCACACCCCCAGTGCTGAAGAAGACAGAGCAACAACTCTGGCTCAGCTAGCAACCAGGCACTGCGTCACCGGCCACGGTAACATGAATCCTCTCGTAAAGCTGGCAATACCATTTGCAGTGCTGGCCTTCTTGGGTTTCTCTGGATGAAGCGCTATTTCAGCTCTACGTTTAGCACTTGGAGAGAAGCCAGGAAGACTTCCATAACCACCACTGATTTGTTAATCCCTTAATGCACAGGCACTGTTTGTTACTTAGGACGTCAGGTTTCATCACTCCTCAGCACACTGGTGATAGAACTTCTTGACACCAGACTGCAAATATTATTGCAATGTCAATACTCCCAGGGAGAAAGCCAAGCTGAGTTAAAATGTGACTTTGGTGTTGACAAGCCAGTTTGGCATTGCAGAGTTCAAACGGCCAGGATCACCTGGCAACTTTAAAAACAGGAGGAAAGTTTGCCAAGATCCTTTTTGACTGGAGTCTTATCTCGAGATCCGCATGGTAACAGCTAAACACTTTCCAATCCGATGAAGCAAGAAAGAATAGAGTAAGTGGATTATACTTTTCCAGGAAAGTGCTGGGAGCAACGTGTACATATGCATGGGAGTTTGTGCCTGTACTGATTTTCCTCATCTGTCTCATTAAAAGAGAGAAAATCAAAATCTAGGATTGTAGCATCACAGCTTTGGAGGCAATGCAGCTCAGTATTCCCAGAGTTCACCCAGACGGAGGCAGCTTCGGCACTTCTGTTGCTCTAAGGAGAGCTGTCTCGGTGCTGTGATAAAAAAGAGCTATTTCCTGAGTGCGATCTGAAGTAAGTCGGATCCTGGTCTTTTTGGAGGGCACAAAACACTGAAGCCAGGCTGGCGTCGCTGGCTGCTGCTGCCGGGGAGGCGGCTGGTCCTCTCCAGGGCACGGAGCTATTTTAAGATCATTCCCCTCCCTCCCGGATTCAAGTGTTGGTAGTGACACAGCCCAAAAGCCCGAAAGGTGAGGACACCGAGGACGGTTGCTCACAGCCTTCCCACCAGGACAGCACGGGGCTGCTTCAGGCTCACGCATCCCACCACTAACACCCTCCCAGTGCAATAAGCCCAGGCAGCTATTCAGCCCCTATTCATTTACCACTCATTAACTACCAACCACTTTTTTTTTTGACCTCATAAGGCAGATCTGACAGAGTAACATGTTTGACTGTGGCAGGACAAAGCTGGGCCAAGGGCACATCAAGCCAGTCCCCGAATCCATGTGCATCCCAACCATCCACGTACAGCCCATCTGCTTATCAATAGCTCCAATTAAACAGTCTTGGGGTTTCAACTGCCACCAGCTAACTCATAGGCTGGGAGAAAGACAGAGGGACTTAAAATTAAATTAGCAGTTGATTAATACATGAAGCCTCTCAGTAGCTGTTGAGCTGAGTGCCCTTTTGGGAGATTAACCCTTCGATGCTCTGTAAGTTGTTTCATGGCTAGCAATGCCAACAAGTACAACCCAAACTTGGGGTAATTTTTAGAAAAGCTCAGAGTCATTTTGAAATGTGAATTTCTGTAAAGTAAGGTTTAGTAAAATTACTTTATTGAAATTTCAGTAAGCATAGACCTTCTTTGTTGTTGTTGTTGGGTTTTTATTGTTTAATGACAACATTAGAAGCATGATCCTGGAGCAGTCTATATTCAGACTTGGAGAAATGCAAAGAACATCATAACATAAACTGGCAAAAAGGTTTTTTTAAAAAATAATAATTAGGAGGGGTTTTCCTTCCAGTCCTTCTAATTGGAAAGAATCTGGAACAAAATGGCTGTGAAACTCAGGTCTTGAAGTAAGAAGCAGAGTATAGGAAAACAAAGTTTAAAATGCCAGGGAGGTAGAACAGTCCAACAGTGAAACAATGAAAGGATGCAAAGAACAAGAGAATCTTCCGATGGTTTAAATACAGTGTTTCACCGATTTCAGCAAAGCTGCCCCTGTTTACAGCAAGTGCTGTGTTTTACGGGGGATCCAGGGGACATACCAGACAGAATGATTGTTTTCTTTCCACTGCTTGACATTCCTATATACAGATAGGTAAGCACTAGGAGTGATCAAAAGCCACGTAGCACGTGGAGTAGACTGTGATGGGCAGATGCAAGCAGAAAGTGCCAGTTTTAAAAAGGTCTGTTTGGTTTTAAGCTAGATCTCAAACAAAAGCTGGGAGCCAGCACTGCACAAAACTATTCCCAAGGCCGTCCTCTGACTACAGCCTCCTTTTTTAGCAAGATAAAAGACAATGTAAATGAGCAAAGCAAGACAAAATCCTACAGCAAGGGCACAGGCAGCACCAGACCCTCGCAGCATCCCTGAGAGCAGCAGTGAATCAAGGTGTTCTGAGGGAGGTGTTAGTGCATCTCCAAAACACACACGGACACTAAAGGAGGGTATATATTCTTTTAACTTTTTAAAAAAACAAAAACAAAAAACCAACCAAACAAAAAACCCCCAACCAATGAACCAACCAACAAACTCCCAAAAAACCTACCTGGGAAAGAAGCTTGTTGTCATCCTCCAGCAGTTTCACTTTTGTTTCAAGTTGCCTGATATAGTTGGAAGACGAATCTTTAGGAAAAGAGAAAAAATATGTTTTAGTTTCTTGTGTTATAGGCAAGTACTGTCAGACAGCAATATAAGTTTTCCCCCTCCACAGAAGGCAAGTTTGAGAAAGACCTAATGAATAAAACACCAAGTGTTTAGGGTCAGGAGGGGATTCTGCCAAAAGATTTTTTCACTAAAAAGTTGGGATTCGGCAACAGCAATATCTTCTGTGAATCTGTATCAGTGTTACCAGGTAGGGGGGTACAGACGGAAAGCGGAGTTGAAATACTGTGTTTCATAATTTCATAAAAGTTATTTCCTAGCTTTGAAAGCCATTCTCATTCATCTAAAATGCACCAAAATACTCAACAACAGAACAAGAAATTTCATCTTTGAATAAACCAACTCCTTCACACACATGCCTTTTTCTTTCAAAAACAACTGAAAAACACTCAAAAATAAGCTGCTGGCACAGCTCTACAAGGAGGTCACTGCCCCAACTGCCAGTGCTGTAAAAGTGGAAGAAGCATATACAGCAAAGCCACAGAGGCACAGCAAAGCCACAGAGCTGCAGCATGCACGCAGCCTGACCTACACAACCAGTGCCTACCCAGGACATCTGTTTTCTCTAGTGGAAGCACATTACACTAAACAGAAAAAATACCGGGACAATAAAATACAGAATAACCTCACATAAAATGGTAATATTCAACATGAAGGAATGTAATGGCCAGTTTACCATTGCAGTAAGACAGCAACACCAGATAGGGCAACTTGGCGTAGAAGGTAACTTGCCGGAGAGCTCTGTGGGTGGCTTACTGCTCTCGAAAACATCTGGTTTTTGTTTTGAAATGTGCTTTGAAGCAACACGTTTGCAAATTTTGCAGAGAAGAAAATAAAGGAACCTGGGAAAACCTTTTCTCCTTTTTCATTATAGCTTAGCAGTTTGCAATAGTTCCTTCCATCCATCTGGATGTTTGCAAAATTTCTCCTCCACTTGTAATTTTGGTAGCAGAGGCTGTGAGTTGTTACAGCAGGAGGAAAAGAGTTTTGCAGCTTAAGCATACGAAAAAACTCCAAACATTTTCCGCCCTGCTGAAAGGGCTCTGCAGAATGGAATTATATTTTACCTCATTTCATTTATGATGGCATGACTGCAAAAGCCACTATTCAACCGCAGGATTTCCCGCCACGCGCGAATGGCGAGGAAGCGGGCGGTAACGCAACCGCTCCGATGCCAGTTGGTGCACGTTGCCGATTGGCAGCACCTTTCAGGATCAGCCCCATGACGGTTAGCAGGCACCACTGCCTGCATCTCTGCGCGCACAAACACAGGCCCACAAACACGTGTAAGGTTTCGGCTGGCTCCACACTAAACAGCTTATCTTTGCCTTTGCCAGTAGCTGCCGAAGGCACTCGGCACAAGCCCGAATGTTGTTTCTTGGCCACTCTGGGGGCAGTTTTGCAGAAGAGCTAGCATGCAAGCTACAGCTAATCACCAAGACTGCTTTGACCATTCAAGAGAAAAATTGGAATATGCTTGAAAAAGTGCTGCCATAGACAAGTGCCAAACTGCACATAAAGGAACAGCAGGACGGATTGGAGTCAAGTGCCCATCTAAAGCACAAACACTCTCAGAGGAAACATGCTCACTTTTTTGTTTGGATTGTGCTTTGTCCAAACCCAGGAAATCCAAACAAGGCCTCATGAAAAAGGTTAAGAAGACACTGTAGGAAGCTGTGTAAGTTCAGTGAACTGTTTAAGTGGTGGTAAGGTTCACAGCAATATCACCTTCAGCTGCAGGGATCACAGGCTCTCTGCCCAACCACCACCCCAACGTGGGAGGAGGTCAGAGGAAACGAGGGCAAACCAAGTAGGTTATAGGATCAATCCAAAGCACCTTCCCCGCCAAGGCCTTGTGCCAACAGCAGCGTGAATTTAGTCATCAAAAGGTGGTGAGTATATTGCTGCAGAAGATCAGTGCTTAAGTCAGCAAGATTTCAGCATCCGCTTGATCAACTTGCCAAATTCATAATGAACCTGTCCTCCAGCGGGTGAGACAGGAGTCTGAGATTCTTAAATACAAAGCCCGGAGAACCATGGACCCTTTGGTCTGACCTCCTCTGTGCCCCAGGCCACCACATTTTGTTAACTTACCCCTAAATTCAGTCCAGTAATACCCATTTGGCTAAACAGTTCTCAGAACAGTCTCCAGCTCTGACAACCAGAGAGTCCCCCATTTCCACTCATGTGCTGGAAACAACAGCCTCCATCCGTTGATCTGGTCAGATAAGGTGTCCTTCCCCGCCTGCCCTCCAGCTTCACCCAGACCTGCATGCTGCCTGGGCAGCAGCAGAGCTGACTGCCTCTACACAATGAATGCAGTGATCCTGATACAGCAGGTCCTGATTTTTATCTCAAAGTATCGGGGGTATTCAAAGCAGCTTCAAGGAAGGATTCAAAGCGGTGTCAAAGGAGAGGCTCGATCCACACCAGGGAATCAGAGATACGCCTCTGGACCAAGCACAGTCTCTGCATTCATAAACTGCACAGACAGCAAGACTTGCGTAAACTAGTGTAAAAATGCCAGATAATGCTAAAGAAAATCTCGATGTGATGCCGGTAACAGACACCGGCTCCACAAGAACCACTGTCACTGACTAACCCTGTTGCCCGTTAGCAGCCCAAGCCTGTTTCCCAAGCGGCAGGGAGCCTGCTATATGCGGTGCCTCCCCTCACCTTTGTACTCTCTTATCATTACTAACTGTTTATATTGTGGACTACCACACCACCTCATGTGCAAAGAACAGCAACAAAAAACAAAACCCAAACAAAACAAAAAAATGAACAAACAAAAAAAAGCTTTTTCTGATGCAGACAAGCCCCTTTTCCCCAGTCCCGTGCCCACGGAGGGCAGAGAAATTGCAGGAGGTCCTCTCCAGTAGCTCTGCGTTCAAGCACAGTGAGAAGTTGCCCAAGGTGGAGGCTGACAACCTGAACATCATGAGCAACCTCTTCAACATGTGTTTGTGATGGGTTCCAGCACTGCTAACAGCTACAGGAAAATAAGGTGAAGCAGTTGAACGGCGACACAGAAGCTGCTGTGTTCAGGCCCTGGATACTTCAAGGACTCTCTGGCTGATGAAAAAACTTGAGCATGGTTGCTGAAGAAAAGGAAAAGGGCAGAGAAGTATTTCCTCACTAGTTTCATATCCCTTGCATAAAAAAGGGTACTCCTTGGGAAGGCACCCCTACATCCCCAGGAGCCAATGCACACCACAGCTACCTCCAGATTTGAAAGCCTGTTCTGAAATTTGCTAGAATTCTTCAAACATCACCGTTCAATTCCAAGCTGTCTGATGTCTGACCTCAACTAGAAAACACCGCACAGCAACATAAAATACATGGAAAAAAGAAGAAAAAAAGCAAATGAGCTGTTTTGTGAGCAGAAGATCCTCCAACTCTGGTAAAGACTGAGAAACAGCGCTCGCAGCCGTCACCCTCACTGTGCCCTCAGAGATGAACCACCTCCATCTTCTGGACCTGCTTGTGTTGAGGTAGGTGCCAGATGAGCCATTTGCATCTTGATCTCAGGTTTAAAACATCCCATAACTCTCACGACAGCAGGCAGTAACACTACTGGGCTGAGCAGAGAAACCCCAGGCTGGGTCTCTCCCACATTAGATCAGAAACACATTCCCAACATTTTTCTGCCTCTGACCTTCCTCTTATCAGTGAGCTTCCCTCCTCCCCTGCCTCCCCCAGAGCTATGGGGCGAGGACGGCCTTGCTGACCCACCCAAGAGAGATGGTAGAGCTGGATCCCTGACAGCTTGGACCCCCTCAACCCCTTCATTAGAAATTAAACAAGCAGTCCCCATTACTTTGTCAAAGCCTGCTGCCAGCCGTGAGGAATGCTCCACCTTTACCGGCCCAAATGCCCTCTCCTCAGTGGAACGAGTGCTCCCCGACCTGCGTGCTGTGGTGTACTCCCAGTACACCTGCCTAGTCCACCACCTTGTGGCACCAGCTTCAAGTCCCCCCATGCCTGCTGGTGCCTCACCGATGACCCGACACCTCATCCTACCCTGGCTGGACAACCACGCTGGTTGGCTCTGTAGAAGTGTGGCACAGTGACAGGGGGGTGGGGGGTACAGTGTCAGGGAAGCAGAAAAGAATGGTAGTCAAGGACACGTGGTCAAGGACACGTGGTAAAGGATAAGCTTTTGGGGAGAATGCTCTGACACTCGGTGCCACTTGGGATGCCAGCAGGGCCAACATTCTCCTCCAGTTACCTCGGGGCCACAAGCACCGGCTGCATGAGCAATAGGTGCCTTAGTGGACTAGATGACACCAGAAGGAAGGGATTTCCCATCAAAACATCTCACCTCCCACCCAACACCCTCCCTGCCGCAGCCATCGCACTTGGTGCAGAAAAGAAGGTTGGGGAGAGAGACAGCGTCGTGCACCGTGCCTTCCAGGCTGCTACCCGAAACAGCAAAACAGAAAGCCATAATCACCATCAGCCATCGCTCACTTGTACAATGTAAATACTTCAAGCTAAATTGTTCACAGAGCAGTAAAACCTGAAGTCCTGTTTCTCCACAAAGCCTTTGAAAAACTAATTGGATGTAGCTCCACACATTATCTCCACAAGAGGTAGAAGAGTTGCATTCCAGCCCAGGAAGGAGCATTACTGTTATTATCCACCATCCTCAAGATTTACTGTCTTAAAAAATATACTCCATCTGGAACGGGGTGTAATTCAACTTGGATATAATCTAGCTGAGTAACTTTTCTCCACATAGATAAACCACTTAATACTCATTACAGTTAAATTGAGGCAAGACAAATCACTCTACCTTGTTTTAACTCGATGGCCTCTAAGAGAGCAGGGAACAGCCTGGCTCCTGAAGCTTTTTTAAAGCGTAAATTAGAAACTGTTTTAACAATCAAAACAATCTCTCAGCCTGCAGAGTACAGAATAGTGTCATTTTAAAAGACACTTGGAGACACTGGAGCCTTTCCGATCCTCATCTAAGATTTCAGAGGAGTCTGTCAGGGGCATAAATACAATGAATTATATATTTGACAGTAGTGAAATGTTTTATTTCCTTGTATGCGATTCCTCCAAACCACGAGTATGAAGAACAGAGGTTTGCATGGTAGCTACATGGCTGGGATCGAGACACTTTTATTTAAGACCTTTTCATAATAAGGCCTTAGCATTTAAATGAATGTAAGAAAAAAATGTAATCCCTTTACTTGGAGTGGTTCACAGCAGAGATGCAAAAAAGGTTAATGAAGGTATCCATGAGATGAAGAAGCTGTGGAGAGCCCTCTGACAGGACTCACTCGCAGCAAGAGTCCCTACACCCAGCCTGAGCAATACGGAGCAACTCGGCACGAGTAGACTTGAGCCAACAGAGGTGCCTTAGTCCTCTTCCACAGCATCCCACGGGGCTTTGATTTGTCTCTTCAGTGTCTGCAACAAAAAGAGGGTTACGCAGTGTCCAGCTGGCAGCTGGCTGTCAGGTTGGGACCGTGGTGCTCTGCACCAGCACCGTACCCGTGTGCATCACCGAGGTGCCCCACACCCCGACCAGCGAGGCTGGACACCCACTGCCTCCCGCTGCATTTTCTCCCCATTACTAAGTTTGATTCAAGACAGCAAAGCACAGATATATCTTGTCCATGTCCTGCAAACAAGGCTCTTCCTCCCCTTATAAAAAGAAATGACCCTAAAGGGATTCTCCCAAATCCAAGGAGAAAAGACACAGGAAGAAGCGATGCTCTGCCAGGTCTGTACCTTGCAGCCAGCTGCTGCCTTCTCCTTAACATGATAGGATGTTGACATTTTCGCTTCCTCCTCTTCCATCAAAGATTGTCTCATAAAAAGACCTTCACCTATGCTCAATAAAACATTTCGCTGTTTGTCGGCAGTTTCGTTATCACACCTCTGCTCTTCAGCACCATATTTCAGATTCGTATTGCTCTGCTGTTTTTGCTTCTTGACACAGACAAGCAGGCTGAAAAATGGGCCAGTGGTTACCTCTTGTAAAGAAGTTGATTTATTAAGGCAACAGGGCTCTTTCAGAGCAGTTGGGAAGTAAATGAAACTCGCATCTCTTTATATATTGTCATTAAAGGAAATTATTGAGGCAGGTGGACAAACCCACCACCTCATTTTTTTCCTAGGCAGCCCCCATCTTTCTGTTGTTAACAAGAAACCCATTCCTAATGTCCTGTTTCGGACTGGTGCATGAAGTAAGTTTTCACATCAAGCTCAACACGACAGGTGGCTCAAATGTGAGCAGGGACAGCATAAAGCCACCACTGAATTTTGCGGGTGCTGCCCTCTGCTAGGGCAGCACCGGGGTTTTCGGGGATGCTCCTTGGTTCGCCTTGGCCCACTCAGCTCTGCAGTGCCTCTCACCCGGAACCAGGGAGAAGCCACTTCTTCCAGCACGTGGAGGATGCTGCCAGTGTCCAAGGGACTTGGTCCTCGTTCCCACATTAGCCCTGTCCCCACTGACCAAAGGCGCCTCTCCAGCCTGGCACCTGGGCTCCAACCCAGCTAGTCCCCGCTGAAAATATTGCTAAACACAGCTGGGAAAGCGTGTGAGTGGATGGGAGGGTATGTCTGCAAACAAAGGGCAGGTAAAGCCAAATGAAATATTGCAGCGGGGAGATGAAGCAGCTTACCGACCTAAACCCTCCTCTTCTCTCAGGTCCAAAATACCATGCTCTGCTAACCCCAATCCCTGTGCCTCTCCAGTAAGAGCCTGGGTGCATTCTGGGGTCTCCCTTGGGACATGGATCGATGTGCCGGGGCCAACTGCATGAG
>JMFS01029458.1:0-26142 GCA_000699545.1 Podiceps cristatus | reverse complement strand
AGCCTGGATTATTCTGTGATTCTGTGATTCTATGATACAAATATCTTGGAGAACGGGCAGTGTGAGCTGCCCTCAGCCCGGCATACAAACATACCCATTAAGGGGCTTACGGGTAGTCAACCTGAGTCCATACCCGCTGCTGCAGGGAGCTCGGCGAGAAGGGATGGCTGGGTACGTGCTGGACGGTGTCTTTTCCTCTGGTAGGGAGCTACAGCTTTGCAGCAGCCGGCAGTTTGCTGCCAGCAGACTGGCTCATTCTCATTCAAGAGCTGAAACCAAGGTTGCTGCCAACTCACTCCTATTGCAGGGGCGTCAGGAATTGATGCCGTTTCCCCTGAAGCCCCTTCTCAAACATGTTAGCCCTCTGCTTTCTGGAGCCTGCTCTCTCTATCCTCTGTCTCTTGCTTCTTCTTTTGGTGGCCTTGGGATTTCTCACGGACCCTCCGCTCCCCCTTTTATACACCTCTTGGTTATTAAAATGCAGCTCAGGATAGTTCATTTTGCCTGGTACATTATCATTCCTCGTTAGAGACCCCTCCAGGGTCTGTGATATGCCTGCACTGACTTTATAATTACAAAGTCAATTTCTAAACAGACATTTGCAAATAAGTCAATTTAAATACCGAGATTTGCAAACAATAATTAAGCAGTAGCTTCTTTTTAAATATCTATATATATAATTAATGCCCATGGGCTTTTCATTATACCTTGCGACTGTGTAGCTTGCAATTGTTTGCTGAGCTAAACCATTCTCAGAAAGCAAATCAAATCACTGATGGGTTTTAAAGCTGTTTAAGAAAACGCCCTACCTCATTCCACCCCAGCTCCATGAGCTACTTCTTACGCAGTCCCCAGTCCACCTAGCAGCTACAGGGAAGTAGTGTCAGGTGCCTCACGTGAGAGCAGCTAAGCTGGGATGGCAGGGGATCTCCCAAAAATTGTCAAAAACCCACAAGAAACTGGGGAAGAGAGGATTAAAGAAGCTGAGCAATAAAAGTAGTCTGCAAGCACAAGAGAAAATGCACTCTGGAGGAGGAGAGAACGTAGTCTACCTGAGTTTTCCTCCAAGGATGTGCAGTGAGAGGGCTCATGCTGCAAGCAGAGTTTTGAGAGAGGAACAAATGGGCTTGTTCCCAGAATGGGTCCAGGAGAAGGAGGGATGTCTCTGTCTCTTCCTCCTTTGAGACAAGGCTGCACGTTATCCCATGTCACCCCACTGTGGTCTTTGTGGTCTGTCACAGCTCTCCTTCCCCGCCTCCTCTTCTCTCCCAGGGTGTGGCAGGACTCCACAGCCCACCAGCATGGATCACCGAAGCGCTCACAGCACCGTGGAAGCCGGGATTTGAGACCATGGGAAGATGAGGCATGAATAGCTGAACCTGGACATAGAGGGGTGAAACAGAAGGTTGCATTTCTTGTTAGGAGGCTCCTTGATTTCCACCTTGATGGCCCTGCCTCCCTCAGATGCTCTCGGAGAGGCTGCAGCACTGTCCCTCCTGTAAGCCTTGTTATCCCCAAGGCTATTCCCAGCTCTCTAGAGAAAGCTCACCCATTCTTCTGGCCACCCCTTTCCTCTGTATTTCCTCTGTCTTTCTACATGGTTTTTAATCTATCCCATGACCTTGATAAGATCTTAAATCCTATCTGACTCTCATCGATTTCTAGTTTTCCTTTTAGCGTGCTGCTGTTGCATCTGTGGGCAGAGCTTCCCTCAGCATGCAAAGGCCGTTGACAAGATGCTCTATTTGCAGTCACAAGCAACTTGGATTTTTCACAGCCCATGCAGACCCCTCTGCTAAGCCTCTGTCCTCTCATACCGCCTGATCCATGTTGTCTTCAGCTTTGTTTTGCCATAGATTGTTTTCCATGCCCTGGCTTTCCTGCCTTTCTCCCAGTCCTCACAACATGAGATGTTTTCGCTTGGTCTTTTCTCCAGCCCACTTGTCCCTGTGCTGTAGTTCCCTTTCTGGCTCAGGGGCCACCAGCAGCCATGTGCCCCCTCATGGCAGGTGGACCATTGACTCAGTGGCATGTGCTGTGTTCACGTCTGCTTCCCTTACAAAATCCCCTGCTTAGCAGGAGCAGTTGGAGCGAGACTCCACATGGCGCTTGACCAACATGCCTCACCTGCAGCCTGCTTCAGCCTTGACATTGCATGGGACGGTGTCATATCAAATTCAGACATTTCTGGGTAATAAACAGTGTTTCAACTTCTAGTCTTTTCCTTAGCAGAGCCATATGATACTTACGTTACACATGCACACATACATATTTGGTGTAGACTTGTATCAGCTGCATAGTCTACGAGGACAGACCCTAGCCTGGTGATTTCCCACCCTGTCGTCTCCTGAGTTGTCCCAACGTGTAATAGGTGTGTGGTCAGAGCACCATGCCTCCTAGAAAGTACTAAGAGCTGAGCGCAGACTCCTTGCATGTGTGTCATGGTGCATTAAAGATGGCTTGTTTCCTGGTTTGCACTTGTGCTCTGTAGTTTCAAAGGGCTTACTCGTTATTTTTGTGTTGGTTCCACGTTTTTGAGTGTGCTCATGTCTTAGCTCATCAAACTTTAGCCAGCTGGGGCCAAAAATATCGCTGGCATAATCAGTTCGTTCATCCAAGTCAAAACCTTCATTTCCCAATTCAAATAGACATTCATGATCAGCGTATTTGAAGGGAACATGGTCCTCAGTACCATCTTGGGTGACATTGTTGAAAACAGACTTCCCTGCACCCTGGCATTCTGCATCCAATTGCTATAAATACGAGCAACAATTATACATCCCTTCTTTTCTCTTTATATGGGTGTGCAAGGACAATAACTTAAAGCACTTGCTGCTATTCAGCACAAAAACAAATAACAGAACAACTCCGGCTGTGATGCATTTCAACAGCATAACTTAAACATGCCACTGTTATATTAAGTTATAAATATCTATCACTTGACAATGCCAGTGGTTTTCGTTAGGGAAAGGAGTATTAAAACAAAAAAAGATAAAAAAAAGCCCAATCCCTGAATCGTGGTTGCTATAGCAATTAACAATGGGCGTCCTTCTTCAGGAGCCAGAGATGCTGATGCAGCTAAAACAAATGTTTGTGTATGGCCGTGGCGGGGTTGGTGACGGATTAGGGAGTGCTGGCCTTGAGCCTTGCTGTAATCCAATTCTAAATAAATCATAAATCTAAGTGCAGACTGGCAAGCTGGAGGGAATACCAATGTGAGGAGGGTGACAGCAGGGTAGTTTCACTTTCTGTTAGGGGCAGAGGTGAGGAGGGAGTGATACTGAGATGGGTGTAAAAATCTAGCTGGAGAGGTTTGTGATCTGGATTTTTTGGCAAGGGACATAGCTAGCCTACAGCCACGACCTCTCCCTGGTCCCTTGTGGGATTCTCTTCTGTAGGAGCCCTTGTATGCTCTGAGCACCATGGTCCTCTTCATTTCAGGGCCGGATATAAGCCTTAAAGCTAAAGGAGGGCAAAGAGATGTGTTAAGGAGTTCATCGTTTCCTTTCCATCACTGGACATGGCTGGTGTAATCCATCACCTTCCACCTTAGCCCAGTCTACGCTGTTATAAGAAGGTTTGTGAGTCCTCTGGGTCTAGGCCCTGATGAAATCGTGCCAAGATCCCCACGGGACCTCGTTTCCTGCAGGGCAGGACCGCACACCCTGTCTTACTGTTGGGCCAAAACTTCCCTGCCCTGTGGAAAATAAAACAGAAGGCTAACAGTGATCTAATGTCTTCTAGCCTCCTCGACACATGGATTCAGCCTTGATATGAAGTGAAAAATGAAAATGAGGACAGCTCAGTCAACAGCATGTCTCAGAAATTAATGAGCCCCTTTGCCTCCAACACCTGATAATTACATCTTTCAATTAAATGAACTCTCTCCTTGTCCAAGTTCTTATAAATTAACTCAAAGTGATGCATCTTCGTGGGCTGCCAAAGCTTCCTTATGCCAAAATCTGTGCAAGATTCCAGGCCCTTGCAATGATGGAGAGTCTTGGGCCCAGATATAGCTAAGAGATTTAGTCCTGGTGCCATGGCAGCCCAGCTCCGAGGTTACTGGCATGAGCAGAGTCCACAGCTCTGAGTTCAGCACCTCATCTCCCTGTGAAATGAGGGAGAACAGAAGACCTTAGAAGGTCCCAGGCAGTCAGCTGCCAGTACGTGGACGCCATGTACAGAGATGTTTCTTACGTGCTGCCCTTTCCTTGGACTACTCACTGCAAAGTATGGGACCCCTTTGACTCAAACCACAGTTTTCATGTGACTGCTTAGAGATGAGAGCCTTCAGCAAGGTGGTGGAGTGATGGACTCTGCTTTCTGGAGGGATTCACACCATTCTAGACAATTAGTTACGGTAAAAGCCACCGGCTAGGGAGAAGAGATAAGACCCCCCTGCCACTATGCTAAGGCCATATTTTGCTATTACAGTTTGGGTACAGAGGTGCATTGAGTTACGTGTTCAGTTTCTTGATGAGATCACATGTGCTCAGAGGCAGGGAAGACAGATGGGTTTCTGTCTCCTCCTCCACTCAAATGTATCTTACGGTATTTCTAAGGCTCCCAGTACTACCCTGTTTCATTGCCTTTAGCCTGGAGAAAATCCATGCATAAAATGGAAGCTCCTGGTTTAATTCGATGTGCTGCACATACAAGCCCTAGTCAGCTAGAGAAGACACGCCGAGTGCAGGGAGAGGGGGTGCAGACAGAGATCCCATCCCAGCAGGGTGAACGGAACAGAACCAGATGACTGCTCCATTCTCTTTCTATTCTCCCCTTCCCTTAAGTAACCAAGTGCAACCCATGCAGCCTAAAGCTGGAGTTTTATAAGCTTGTAATAAATCCAACCAGCTTTTCTAAAGCACAGCAGGCAGCTGATGCAATCACATAATTCAGCCCAAACTCATCGGACAATGGCTAGGAACGCTGAGGATGTATTTTCCTCTTAAACCCACACAGGCATGTATTCCCACTTGCGCAGACGCGCGCCATTTCAATTAAGGCAATTAGCAGTGACCAAGGGCAACTGCAAAGCTCCAATTAAACCAGCACAAAGGCTAACATGATCTACAGTGTCATGGAGTAGGCTGGAACACGTATCCCCAACAGCCGCTATCTGCCAGATTAAAAGGTTTATACGCTCTCTGTTGTCCCCTTCCAGACCTCCTACAATCTCTTCTCGTTCAATAAGCCCAAATGCTAATCTCCAGTCTTTGTATCTCCTCATTATTTTACCCCTTGTCAGGGGCCTCAGGGGAAGATGCCAGCTTTTTTCCTGTCTTTCTGTCCCATCTGAAGTGTAGCCTGCAGCCACAGTGCGCTATTCCCCTTCATCTCCTTAGGGATAGGCTGGGAGTGGGATGTAGGCTTCAGCGACCTTTTCCTAGCGGTGACTGGTGCTAGACTGGGCGTTTGCTGTTTGCACTGGCAGGCTGTGATAGAAGGGAATGGAAACAGACTGCGGAAGAGCAGCAAGGGAGGAAACTGGTTCTCTACTTGGGCAGAGTGATTTCCTACTGGGATGATTTGGGATGGCCCCAGCTTTGGGGAAAATGTGTGGGCAAGGGCCATTTTTGGGGAGAAGGGGTTGCTCTTTGTAAAATCTGCTCGGGATTTCCCCCCCTTGAAGAGTGGGGACCTCCCTTGCCTGCAGACAGACTTGAGCTCGGGGTTGCTTTCAGCTGGTGGTTTAGACTCTGCTAGAAAATCCCCAAGAGGATGGTGTGTATGTTGAGCTGGACCATTTGCTGTTGAGAGACAGACTGAGGTGGGTTTCTAGCAGTGGTGTCTGAGCTCTGCACTTGACTAATAGTCTATTCCTTTGTCTCAAACTGACTAGATATATGCAAGGCTCTTCCATCCACTTGAGCCGTGGCTTGAGCCGTGCGCTTGGCCTCCATCCCACCCATACTTAGTAGTTGGCAGCTCCGAAACACTCCAGACAAGCTGTTGCTTGCAGCCTACAAACCACTTTTATTGGGATGTGTCATTAATAGGACATTGCATCAAAGCAAAGGCAGAGATTGGCAGAGATTGCCTCTTTCAGAGAAAGGTTGGAGCCAGCCTGTGGAAGGAAGGACAGCTAACAACAGCGGGGGGGAAGACTGTCATGGGGCCATGACTGCACCTGGGTGTCACAGCCAGTGGTTCAGATCTAGCAGAGACTGGTGATTAGCCCCTGGCCGCTCTTCAGTGGCCTGAGATAAATGGTCAGGTCAGATCTTGAGACAGTCTCACTTTGGTTCCTAGTGGACCCCTACTTATAAAGCAAAAGCCACAAGTACATTTAGTGCTAATTGGTGCCCTCGTTAGCAGTTACTGCTGAAAACCCACTTGTTGAATAGGCCCAAAGATTCAACTCTTCTCCTTAAAGGTGAGTGCTGCAATTAAGGGTTGACAGGCAGTTGGGGTAAGATGTTTGCAACCTGCTTGGAGGATATGTAGGAATTTCAAGGTTAGAGCCCAGAAACCTTCCACATCCTCTCTTAAAAAGAACCTTCTTCAGTTTGAGCATGGTTGTGAAGGGAGGAAACCAGAGGATGTATTTGATACAGAAAAAAAAGTCTTTAATATGTCTTTCTGTGGCTCTTGTACCTTTTGGCTGTGCTTAGTTTTCCTTATTGTTTTAGGTTTTCTTGTGTGTTAGCACCGAGGATAAAACCCATGAAATCCCTTTCTTAATTTTTTTACTTTGTCCAAAGTAACACAGACAAAGGGGCTGTCATGAGCTACTAGAACGGAAATTAATTTTAAAAGCATCATCATTTATCATTTTTATAGTAAAAAAATGAGAAACTACTGAGAATAGAGCAATTGTGGCAGAAACTTCCTGCACAAGAATTATCAGAAGGTACTTGCAAAAGGGTAACGACATCAAAGTGCTCAAAGGAATTCCAGGCAAAAAACCCAAGGCACTACTGCAAGTACACTGCACTGGAGTTTTTGGCTGTGGTGTGGGATTTGCCTCTCGCAGTTTGAACCACCCAAAAGTCCGGCATTGACAGTAGGATGGGTATCTGACTTCCCTTCGTAGTCAACCAAGAGAGACAGGTACGTTTGGAGGGCAACTCTCCATATGAACTTGCGGTCTTGGAAATAGATGGAATGGGTCATTCCTCCCATGAGAGCTGGAAGGGTTGTTCCTACAGAAATGCTTTGATTTGCAACAGCATCAATAATGGTAGTGCTCATATTGTGGATAATTCCAGCCGGCCCTGGTTGAACTGGGGATCAATGCAAGAGCAATGCGGGTCCAACCTAATAAGTGTTGCAAAGCAATACCAAGGCCTCCAGCTGGGGACGGTTTGAACAACGTAACCATGGACTGGGAAGAGCGAACACCCACCAACATACACTCACTGGCTGCAGGGATCAGGAACAGCCCATGGGTCGCTTTGTTCTGCAGTGAGTGGCCACCCGCAGAGATAATGCTGTGAGTTGGGGACGGTTTATCTCCAACTGAGCCAGGAGCCTCATTTCACACGTCTGATCTGGACTGCCACTCCAGAGGAGCTCATTAAATTGAACATAACAGATCTTCTTCTTCCTTTACTTTCTTGCTTACTTTTTTCCCCTGTGTGGAATGAGTTAAAGGCCTCTCATTCCTCATCCATTCTTTCTGTTAGAATCTTATCTCATTCCAGTCCTCCCCCTCCTCTCACACACTCCTCCCTTCCTCACACACATCCACTTGCTCCCTCCAGGAAGCCAGCTAATTATTTCCTGAATGCCCCCAGTGTTATTTTGCCTGGAGAACCTCTCCTGCTGGGACTTCTCACACGCTTATGATTCTCTGTGTGACAAAAGGTTTCTCAGTTTAGCTTTGGATGGGTATTTCTTTAATTTCTACATTTAGTCCTTTTGCCTCATCATCTGCACTTGGGCTGAGAATAGAAACTTCACTTGACATTATCTAAACCATTATCAATTAAATGCCTTCTTAACTGCCCTTTTTTTTCCCCCTAAGCTGTGTAAGTTTTTGGGTTTTTCTCTCCTCCATCACTCCTGCACACCTTTCATTTGTAGATAAAGCCCTTTACCCTCCTGCATTAACTTTCCAAACACAACATACCTTTTTGCTGCCTTTTTTTTTTGTTTGTTTAATATCACTGCAGTGATCAGACAAGAAGACAGGATTTCAGTTTGTATTTCACACCTGAAAAGTCAGTGCACCCTCTTTGAACTTGTGCAGACATCGGTATATTTGCTGTGTGTGATGGAGGTTCTCCAGCTGGGAACAGAGATTGTGCTGCTGCTGACTCAGCTGCAGAGTAGCATTGGTCAACAGATAAGTGTGAATCTCATGGCTTCAAGTGGCCCACAGGCACACCGAGTGTACAGTCTGCCCAGAGGCAAAGAAAATTCATAGAATATTCATAGAAAATTTCATAGAATTCTATGAAAACCAGCAGAGTCGTGCTCCTTCGTACAGAGAAATCAGAGCAGGGACTTCTCCAACACCATTGTGCTGGAGCAGTTTTGAACCCAGGCTCATGAATGATAACTCGTGACTTTTAACCCAAATATTTTCAGACGGTGTTTCACATATTCCCTGGGATGCAGTGGTTGCATCTAGACAGTATACGAAGATGACACTACCCAATAGCCTGCCCCTCTGCGGCACTAAGGCCAAGAATAATTCTCTCTACACATAGCAGAGAGGAAGAGGGATGTAATCCTCTGAGCAAGACCGAATATGAGCCACTCTAGTGGGGAACCCTTTGACCGGTTCCGTGCATGCGTGCATGGGCCAGCCGGTCGTGGCAGCTGTAGCTCCAACATAACACATCCACGCTTACAGTAAAGGCATCCAGCTCGTAGTAGGGAGCTGGCGTGAGTGGAGCAATGCCAGAGGTAATGCTGGGTGGGTGATTAAGGTCGTAAATGCCTCTAGCAAGGTGTCTCTAAGGGGAAACTGTTGGGGGAGAAACAATGACACAAATACATAGAAACTGGGATTTTTTAATTCTTACCGAACAATTTCTCTCTTCTTTTGACTTTCTTAGGATTTTTTTTTCCCCCACTGGACTAGAACTCACACAGAATTATAGTCCTATGAGTAAAAGACATACAGGCCATATCCTTTTGACCCACACATACTTGTCACGACTGGAGGCATGCCAAGTTAAAGGCGCAAGCTACTGAGATTTAACCTAATCATAATAATTCTGCAACAGTTCATAAACTATCAAACAAACAGAGGGATTAAAAAGTACCAGGAATTTATGACTTAGCACATTTTTTAATATGAACTACCCCCAACTTTGCAGAACCAAAGGACTGGAGAAAATGCAGGTAAGCAGCTGAAATCCAAACCTGCAGCTCTCTGGAAGTTTGTCTTTTGGAGATGGCACAAGAAGAAACATTAATTGGTTGCTGTTTCACCTCTTCTCTTTGTTGGATCAGCTGTTAATTCAAGGCCTGTAGCCATGTCATAACCACTTTTATTGAGCTGTTTCAAACCCAAGTCCCAGTGAGCCTTTTTGTCATTCAAGCAATGAAGGAGACTGCCTCCCAGCTCTGCAAAGGCTGCTCAACCTAGCCTCAGAGCACCCTGAAATCCATCAGTGCTAATTAGGGCCTACTTAAGGGCTCCCAGGCTGCCGGTACTGGTTTGAAATGCAGAGTGGCATGTGAAAGCCCTTATGCTTGGCTCCTGACAGGAGCAAAAGCAAACAACAGGCCCTGCTGTGACCTCCATTTACGAGACTCATTTACTGCACTGAAGGCATCAACTTCTTGGAAATCAAATGGACAAATTAGTTTTGAACCCCCACTGGTTAAGATGGACTTCTCGCTGGGACAGTGCTCCTGCCTGACTGGCTAAATGTTTCCTTAATCTTTGTGTCTGTAGAGTTCCTTCAGGGAGGTTGGGTAGATGAGTTTGCTGCCAAGAAGAGACCTGGGAGTAGGGAGGTAGCACACCGCAGGCAGCTCTCCAGCTGCCCCTGCTCTCTGGCACCAGGTGGGTACCAGCTGTCATGTAACTAAAAACCATACCACTATTTTTAACTAGTATTAACCGTTTTAAGTAAAGTGTGCTCTGACCCATTATTGCACTGCCTTTTTCACCACGGCATGAGAGTTCCATCCAGCCATGCTTTAAGTGACATGCCCCACGTCTCTTCCCATTATTCACGCTCATCTCCATAAAACCAGCTTTGTTGCTGTCTTTGGGAGGAGAAGGGCTCTCTAATTTCATCCCCGCTCCTGGCTCCATAGGAGTCCAAGACCATCTGTCTATTTTCAGTCAAGTCTACACAAATTCCCTGCCCAGCGGGCATGAAGCCACCTGAGGATCCTTTCCTCCCAAAGTTCAGCCCAGCCATAATTGCTCCCCATGTAGGCCAAGCTATTGGAAAATGAAGGTAGAGAATCAGGAACCTTAGCAAACAAAAATGACAGCATCTTGCCCGGGAATAATAACATGTTTGCTTTGTCACCTGTGGGTTCTTCTAGTCCTTATGACAGAAATACCAGAGAGATACTTTTACTTCCCTGTCTGCCCCACTGGCATCCATTCTTCTCTCTGCTTTTCTTAGTCTTCCTGAGACTCAAGTGCCTGTCTCATTATGAGATACTTGTATTTTCCATTCTGCTGGAATATGCTTCTGTGAGCCTCCTCAGGTCTTTCAGGGGGAATCTGAATTTATTGAACGCTTCTCTCCCTTTGCCAGTCTGTGTCTGAGTTCCGGCATTGGAGGCTGGGAGCTACTGCCTGTCCTCTGGGACCTCTTTCCCGTCCCTTGGGGACCCAGAGTTCACTCAGGGCAGTGCCAATGGGGAGGAGTGAAGACACTGAATCATTCAGTGCAGCTCAGCCTTTCCCTTGCTTACCAGCAAGCAGGGAAGTTGGTGGCTGGACAACCCTATGTCTGTCTGCGTGAGAAGTAAGTGAGTGTTTTTACCATTAGCAAAGGTAGCCAAATTTAGCCATATCTGACTGGAAGGGAATATGGGAAGCAGTGTGTGCAGATGAGCCAAAAGCTGAAAGATAAGCAGAGAGAAAAGGTTTTCCTCATTGATACCTCCGTGTGAATGAGATACTACTTGTCTTTAATTCCCACAACCCTCATAAAACAGCACAGCACTGCTATGTCCGGAGATGCTCTGATGCTGTGCAGCAATGTCACACTCAGTTTGTGGCTGCGAGGTGAGAGAACCTCACCCAGACTGTGGTGTAAATGTGTGTAATGCACCAAATCTCTTAGAGAATCAGACTTGCCTTTTGGTGAGGTCCACAGAGCTGGGAGCAGACCTGCAAACTAGCATAACTAGTGGCTGTTCAGATCATGACCTGACTCACTCCGGGACGGCTGAGCAGCCCTGGTGGTGCCTGGCTGAAGGGACTGCAAGCTGTGAGACTCCCGAGTGCTCTCTGTCCTCCCAGGACTTGACATGATGGTGGCAGTGACATCATATGGTCACAGTCCCAACTGGGACTCCCTGTATCAGACCAGGATCCTGCTGTGTAAGATATTACACAAAGAATGAAAAAAACCTGCTCAAATATGATGAAGGTTCATTAGAAATAGCTTTTTATTATGTTCATTGTTCCTTCTAACTCCTTTGTTTTGGAGGGACCTGAAATCCTCATGTGTTGATATGGAAGCTTTAGGCAAGTACTGCTTCATTTTGTTTATTGTTTGTGTTACTATTTATTTAGTGAGTGAAAAAAGTGCACTTACGTTCTTTTACATTTAAAAACATTTACTGCTCAGATGGTAGTGGATCACAAAATAACAGGGAGAGCCCACACCCTGGACGTATTCTTAAAACAGGATAGATTCGCGATGGCATCTTGCAGGCAAGGCACAGAGGGGCTGAGGAACGAAAACCACGTCCTCGTATGCACTCGCAGTCCTCTATAGGTCCCTGTGATGTTCTGCAGGACCTACAGGCCTAAATAAAAACTGGACCCTTTGTGGATCTGGGCGAAAACAAGAAGAGGAGGATATGGCAGCAGTAGGAAATCAAGGCAGATGGTGACCGTGATGAACAGCTGCCACAAGTACTCAATGGTTCTTACTCTGGTTCACACTGGGAAAACGTCACTTGCTCACCAGAGTGGCACAAACCAGGCAGCATGAATGCCGGTGGTGTTGAAGCAACTCTTCCAGTGAATCCCCACCCGCAAGGGTAGAGACCTATTTTCTGGTGCATGAGAAAGAATTGTCCTTCACAGACTGCACAGTCCACAGCCAGTGGTGCAGCTAATTGGTTTGGGGATATTCTCAAACATTACTGACCTTTGGCTTCAGATCTCTAAATCAGAGCACCATTCCTGCCCTTTTTCCTCTTCACCCCCGGAGTGACCTTCTCCTCCAGGTAGCACAGGGCTGTCCCGCTGAGCACATGGCCAGGTGAGCAAGAAGCCCATGATGGACCTTTCCTTCTTCACTTGCTGGCTGGGGGTGTCCTGTGAAAGAGCAGGGTTTGCACTAACAGGAAGCCTCATAGCCAAACCACATCTCAGTCCTATCGGGCTGGGCACAGGTGCCCAGGTGGGTGATTTGACAAAGACAAGGTCACTGTCAGCCCGAGTGCAGATCCCTTGTGGAAGCACTCGAAAATCCTGTTTTTCAGCTGTTGGCAGAAGTGACCTGGAAGGTAGGAAAGTTGTTTCTAAGGTTGCACACTAGACAGAAAGAGCTCAGGTTTTGGTAAAGACCGTTGCCACTGAGAATCACAGCAAGAAAGACAATTAGATGAATTGATTTCATAGCTGTGAATAACATCTCTGTAAATATTGCCAGATGTTTTGCATGAACCCTGCTGACATGGCAGTGAGGTTAGGGGTTCCAGCTCCCTCCATCACTTCTGTTCCCAACCTAAGCCCAGAGGCCAAACCAAACCTTGGGACCCCCCCGTGCTCTTCCAGCCCCCGGCACAGTGCACAGGCAGGATCGTTGCGGTTGCACGTGTGTGGTAGGATTCACAGCACCAAACAGCAAGCTCTGCTGTGCGCACATGATGAATTATGACAGACCCCAAAGTGCCTCTCACAAGCTGTCCCCTCCTACATCGAGACCTGGCCTAAGCCAGGAGGGAGCATGAGGGAAGCAGATGGCAGCCTGGCAGAGTGATTAAAGCCCTAGATAGCTGTTTTAATGAATTGCCCACCCAGCAGATTAAATATTGCAATAGTCAATCCTATTCTATGCTGTCAGTAATCTCAGCCTTATTTACGACACTGGGGAAATGCCGTGCTCTTCCCTCTGCTGCGCATTGTCAGTGCAGGCTGAATTACAAGTTGGGATGGAAAAGAGACCTGCGGATTGTGTCTGTCGCCCAGAGGAGGAGTCACTGGGTGCCACAGCTTAGGTAAACCACCTTGCAGGAGGGTTCAGTGAAAGAAATGGTCAACGGCTGAGCTTGTAACTCGTGAAGATGCATGTGTGTCCTGGGCGGATTTAGACCTGAAGACAGGTGCAACTTCTAGTCACTTTTCTCTGCTTTTACATCCCTCCTGCTCCCCTCTTCCCTTTCACCCCGTTTCAATAGCTCCAGCTAGCCCTTTCTGTGTGAGAGCTGACTTGGAATTGCAAAAATCAACACCTTTCTGTGGTGTCCCGCTTCTCTCACTCCTTTGATCTTTACCGAGATATTGGCAGAGGAGATGATTTGGATTTGCTCTGCTAAGAGGACTCCTGTCAGTATATTTTACATAGTTAGGCAGGCTTAACAAGCACAAGAGGAGCTGTGTGAATGCTGGTGCCAAACCCTACTACATTTGTCACCCATGTGGTAGAGGCTATGCTGGAGTTGTGGTGCTTTCTCTGCCTCTTCTCTCAAGACTTCCCAGCTGCCGGGCTGGCAACCATCTTTTCCCTGTCTCTTGCAGGATGCAAGAGAGGAGATGAATGTGCTGCTGTCATCAGGAGGTCAGCAAGTCCACCCGTGCTCTGCTTCTTTTGAGCTCAGGTTAAGGAAGGCGGTTCCTTCCCTCTTCCCTGCAGAGGTACTCCTCGGCCAGGCACTGGTAGAGCAGGACATCCTCCCCTGCAGATCTCTTACAGAAGAGGGGCACATTTTCCTGGACAGGGCCCTGGTGTTTGTGGGATAAGGAGTCCTGAAGACACAAGAACCACTGAGTCCTGCGTTCTTGGAGACTGGCTTGGTGTCTAATAAGGCATAAGCTGTAGCTAAAGCTTTTAGGACTGACAGGGTGCTGCTGATGGGGAATCTCTGAGCAAGGTTTGACATAGGCTTTGAAGGTATTGCTGAGCCTAAAATCTGGGGAGAAATGTTACCTTAGGGCATCTTGCTGGCAAAACTCAGGGTCTAAAAGAGAAATCTCCAACTGGAGTGAAAAATAGAGCCAGGATTTTCATCCGGCATTTCCTAGAGAGAAAGCTGTGCTGTGCCCCGTGCAGTTTATAGAGAGGGAACGCAGCCTTCCAGTGCCTCGGATTTATTGCATGTGCAGAGGGACAAGCACTTCAGCCCAGGTCTCGTTCACCGGTACTGCCCAGCAGGGTCCGGTGAGCACATCGGTGTTTCTGGCTGACCCCCAGTGCCATCAGGGCCACAGCGTCTCTTCCACAGAGCACAGAATTGGAGAGCAGGCCACACAACCACATCCTTCCCTGGGGGTTATTTTTTAGAACAGACCAACCTTCCCAGCTAAACGTTTGTCAAATCCTCTGCCTTTCTTCAAAAACTCCAGGTGCCAACAAAAGCGTTGGGAGGGTTTTTTTGGCTGGGAGCAAGCACAGAAAGCTTAGATGGTTGTTTTGAGGCCAGCTGTGCTGTTTTTCCATTCATTCATAACTGCTGCGAACAGTGAGACCAGTTGGAGAATACAGGAGGAACCCGTGCCTGGGTCCGTTCCCTGCACCTCAGCTGCATGTCTAGGGAAAGCTCGGGAAAGTTTCCATGCCATGGTTATTTATATTTGCCACCCCTGGGTTCTGAACTTTTGTGTGTGTTGGTAATAATATCCCATTACTAAACTGTAATTTATGTGTGCATCATTTGCATTATTGAACAGCTGTTAGCCTCTCTAAACTGCTTGCCTGCCATATTGCATAGATAATAATATCTAATCCATATTAATTATAAATACACAAATCGTCTCCTAAATAAGGCAAAGTTTTGTGAGCAATACAAACCAATGGCTGCCAAGAAACGTTAGTGTTACGCCTGACACCTCATCCTCTGGCTGTCATGTCATGAATAAAGAAGAGCCCACAGCACAAGTTGAGGATGGCATCTGAGCTTTAATAGCCTGCAGCCACTGCCATAAACCCTCCGGCTATGATTTCATCACATCTCACAAGCTAAACTGTACTGGGTCAATAAGAAACCTCTATGGAGAAATTGCTGCAGGAAGTGGGACTGCAGTTATTATTCACTACCTGGTGTTTGTCGGCAGCGGATCTATGCTGGACTAACCCCACCTTGTGGTGTTGATGGGGTCTGGTTGACCTGTTTTGGAAGAAAACACCGATTTTCACCCTGGTTTGATTTGATGGCCCCAAACGCTTTGCCTGCTGGAGGTGGAAGTCTAAAATAAGCCCTTGCAGTTGGCTCGCTCTCCTCTGTTGGCTTTCACAGATCTCTCAGAAAAAGCCTGTGGATGCTCCTCCTTCTGTGATCCAGGAGGAGAATTTCTGATATAAAATGTAACATCCACGTCTATCCATGCGTGGTAATTCATTCTCTTCTACCTCCTTATGAGGAATTAGGCGTTGCTCCTATTATTTTCCATTTTGACTACTTAACTGTCTTCTCCCCAGTCTCCCCTTCACCATTTCAGATGGGCACGTTCTTTCTTTCCTCCACTCTGTGCCTCGGTGCCATATAACGTAGCTGTCAAAAAGGTCCCGTGTTTCTGCCCAGAGGTGGCTGCATTTCCATGCAATGGCTGAAAACTTTTTAGGGCAGTTTCTGCTCCTTTTGGAGAGTGTAGGAACAGGACAGTATCTGAAAAGCAAAAGGAACATAAATGGGAAAGTTCTCAGCTTTTTTTTTTTTTTTTTTTTTTTTTCCTTCAGTTATAAAGATAATATAAGGACTCTATACTGCTTCCCCTCCAGGCATATTAGTATAAATGACAATGAGATCTTATCTGCGGGTAAACCAGTATGCTTGTAAAGTATCCAGCACAAATGGGGCTCTGATTGGAAAAACAACTTCATCACAATAATACTTAAGCTGGGGATAGCAATTTTTGTTTTCATGATGGCTAGAAATGACCATGTTTGCCCTTCCCCCTGCAAATTATGATGTCTCTTTCTTAACAGCATTGATTTCCTTTAACATTTCAACCAAAAAAATAGAAGAGTAATTTCTGGAGAGCCAAGCTACTGAAAGACCCTAATTGTTTGCAATACAGATGATCACAGGAGTCAGGGACATTCTTACAGATTTCATTTCATTACAGATGCCCATTCTTATGGGTTTCAAGAGGCAGATTACCAAGCAGAAAGAAACCATCACAGATACTTCGAAAATGTTTAAGAACTAGACAGTTCAGCCAAGATTTGTACCAAAGAACCCCAGAGCCATGGTTGCTCTGTATATTAGCATTCTAATGCAACCTCAGTTTCTCAAAAAATCACAAGGACAGGGATAGGAACTGCAGATTGTCTCAGACTCTCTTGCAGACTGTGGTAAGTCCAGACTTTTAAACTCTCATGAAAATTTTTGGTTAATAAATTCTGACTCTTCCCTCACCCCCCCCACACGTTTGAGGTACGAGGCATAAAATTCATTTGGGAATGACACATTACAGAGAGGTGGTGCCTGTGCCTCTTAGGCTCCATCCTGAAACCAGATCCATGTATGTGACTGCTCTTTCTCTCTCCTTTCCTCCCCCTCGTACCAAAACCACCTACAGGCAGGCTCGGCCGTTCCGGGTCAGCCGGGATGGCTCAGAGCGAGCCCGAAGCCCGGGCTGCGGCTGCTGAGGGGAGCACAGCAGCGATGCTGCCGGCTGGGCTGGAGTAGGTCTGCAGGAAAGCTGTGGGGCAGGTTACATGTTTAATTAACTCAGAGGGAAATCTATAGCTGGGACTTGGAAAATGAGATCGGGAGGATCGCTAAGAAATACACAGTAGGGAACAAACTTGGGGAAAAAGAGAAGAAAAAAAGAGCTAGGTACGTTCTGGTGCTGGTCCCTACGTTGCAAGTGCAATAATCGTCCTTTGTGAACAGGAGACACTTTCTCTAAAACCCTCTTCAGACGGTCCCTGCTCCTCTCAGAGGTGTGTGCATGACTAGAGAGAAAGTGCAATAAAAAGGCAGGATGGCGGCTGCCTTTGGTGCTGTATTTTTCTCCCTAAAAAGGAGTTTGACGCCTGTCTGCCTTGTGTGGGGGCCAGCAGAGGGAGACAAGCCTCTGAGCTTAGTTCATGCATATTTTCTCCTCTCCAACAAGTTCTCAGGTTCTTTTTTTTTTTTAGTCTCTTCTGCATTATTATTATTTGGGTTGAAATATTGTTTTTATAAAAAATAGCTATAAATGACCCTCACCTTGCAGTTGCAGAGAAGATTAGATTAAAAATGCTTCAGGAAGATTTGGGTGAGTGAACACATGGCACCAATCCTCCCGCGGCAGTAATACACCGAGCGAATTGGCCCAGGAAGGGCTCCGAATGCTGCGGAGTACACAGTTTTCTGTATGAGAAAGCCTCTTCATCACTGCTTGCATCCGCGCACGTATACAGGCTTACCAGAAACCTGGGTCTGATGGCGGATGCGCAGGCATCAAGTTTCTCAGGATGTGGTGTAAAACTGCAAATTGGATCTGTGAAACACCAGTTTTTCCTGGCTCCAGCAGCTATAGCGTAGTCGGAGCAAGAATGGGGTGCTGTGAAGGGACATATTCCTGCAATAAAATTTCCAGGAACCGGGCAAACTACAAGGCTGGGGATAACCCTGGGAGGGACGGGATGTCCTGTCCCAGTTTCAATCCAAAGCAAGTTATGTGTTTGGGTTTTTTGTTTGGGTTTTTTTTTTTTGCTTCCTGCCCCTGTTCTGGGCTCATAAAGAAGCGGAGGGGTGCGTGTGGGAAATGCGCAGCATGGTGTGCCTGGGCGTTGTGTGGCTTTTGCAGCGTGCGTGCTGCTGCCTGTTTCCCCAGGCAGAAGTGAGCGGGTCGTCTGCCAGGACCGACGGGCAGTGAGTCCCACGCATCAGGCTGCAACGGGGCTTGGAGAGAGAAGGAGCTTCGCAGCAAGCTCTGTGTGCGGAGGGGGTGCAGGGATGGTTCTTGGTGGTCTGTGTGCCCAGAAGGACCTTCTCTGGGTGATGGTCAGGGTGGCCACAAGCAGCTGGCAGCCCCTGAGCACATATGTGTGGGATGTGCATCCTCTGCGTGTCCACACGTGCATCATCCTCCCTTATCGTCGGATGAAACTCTTCCGTGCGATGGTGGCATCCCCAGGCAGCCGTGTGTGCGCGCATGCCTGCATGTGAAGGCCCTTTGAGCTTCTCTTCATTTGTGTGAGCTGGGGAGTAGCAGCTTCCAGATTGGGTGTCACATGTGGATTTTGACTGCGTTGTCTCCAAGTCCTCAGCAGAAATTTGAGCAGATAAGGCTGGGGAGCAGCTGGGAGTCCAACACAACCAGGGACAACAAAGGATGAAAGCAACCAAGCAAATGAAACAAGCTTTTTGAAGTCCTTGCAGAAACAGCTCCTCACTGTATTTAGTGAACCTCATGGCTCCATCAGAACAAAACTGTCGCCGCGGGAGGGAAAAGAGGAGAAGTTGCCCTGAATGAAAATAATTCAGAGAGCAGCGCAGAGGAAGGGCGAGTGGGAACACAGGATGGAGAGGACATTTTAAAGGATCTCTGTGCCCATCACCACACCCACTAAAATCAGCCCAGGTTTTCTCATCTCCTTCGAGGGTGCTAGAGCCGGCCCCGTGCCCTGCCCGGGCGGCTGCCTGCGCACCCCTGCCAGCTTGGGGGGCGCGGAGGCACA
The DNA here is from genome assembly GCA_000699545.1 of Podiceps cristatus. Classification (NCBI taxonomy): domain Eukaryota; kingdom Metazoa; phylum Chordata; class Aves; order Podicipediformes; family Podicipedidae; genus Podiceps; species Podiceps cristatus. Next base: position 7,204 of record JMFS01029458.1, on the reverse strand, counting down.
CTGGCCTGCGCACAGCAGCTGGATAGCGGGGCCCTGCCTTAACCGCGGGCCTCTATAGGTGACACGCTGCGGGGCCAGACCTTCCCGCAGCTCAGGGAGGTTTTACATTTGTGCAGCTTTGGCCTCCGAGGACGCTGCCCTCACCCTGCCATTTCTGGAGGGGGAGTGAGAGGAGAAGGGGGTGCTGGGGAGATCCTGCCAGGAATATACCTCAGCTGGAGGCGGAAGGATGAAACGCAGCATTGGTTTGGCTGATTTAAGGGTGCAAATTTGATGAGATGAATCTGGGCAAATGCCTGTTTCATCTTTATGTCTTCTTCGGGGGTGTTTGCGTAGCAGCCTTAGGGCTTCTGCTACCTGTGAACACTGTATTATCAATTATCCTAATTAGAGGTTGGCACCTGCCTGACACCAAGTATTTTTCATTCATTTTAACCCTTTCCTTGCCAGTCCCTACAGCCAATGCTCACAGAACCTTTCCTCTAAACCACAGCAAAATAAGGGGGGGAAAAAAAAAAAGGAAGAAGCAGGGAAGGTTGATGCCAGTTTGATTGGTGGCTGGCTGCAGACTCTGAAGGTTGTTCTCCGTCGGTGCATACGCAGTGAGGACCTGTGTTTGCATGGTCAGTATTAAGTACAAAGAAGGTGGTCAGGCCCTCACCTTGCGGATTTAATCACTTCTGTGCCCGAGTGCCGCGCAGGGCCGTGGCAGCCAGACTGCCCTCCTCCCAGCACGCAGCGTCTCACCCGCTTAATAGCACTTTCAGTGTGATACACAGAACGAGCTAGAAGTAGCTCAGATAAGCAGGCTAGCAGAAGCTTATATTTGTTTTCCATAAGCACGCAGACAGCCAGCTTCAATCATGCAGTGTCTGCAGAGAGTTAAAACAAAAGGGGCAGCAACGTTGTCAAAGGAAACTCATTTCGAAATGGCTAATAATGACAACAAGCCTTTCAGTTTATCTATAATCTTTTTGGTAGCAGTTGTCGTTGTACTATCTTGCCACCTCCCACACATTAATGGGTTTATCCATACGAGCCCAGTATGAATGGGGAGGATTATCATCCCTCCTGGCAGACGGGGAGGGAAGGCTCGGGGAAGGTAGGATCCCGCATTGCAACCACAGCCAGGCAGGAAGGGCACACCCGGGACTCCTGACTCAACAGCATGCCTTAGAGTTTCTCGGTGCTTTCCAGGTCAAAGACTGCTTATTCAAAGCACACCAGTCTTGCTGCCTCTCCTCAGCTGCAAAGAGGAGTAAAAAATTTACCAGTGATAAGCTTATATACATGCACGGCGAGTAGGTGTTTGTGTTTAGGCGGATGTGTTTGTGAGCGTGTTTGCTTGTGTGTGTATGCATTTGGAGAGGCTGATGAAGATTACTCTGGAGCATTAGGTTGTTTTCTCTGCTCTAGATTGTAATCATATTTTCTGCACTTTCGGAGGCCCCCGACTGTTTATCGTGACCCTCCTGGGGGTTATGACGTACCGACTGAGAAAACTGATCCGATCTGTGCATCTCACAGGGAAGCAACGTCTAGCTGTTCCTAAAGACCATGGCTGAATGGGCTGCTTTAGAGGAGAAATAGGGAGGTGTTTTTTTAACACTTTCTTGAGATATTTGAACCCTCTGATATGTTGGCCATGTATGTTGCAGAGCAAAGTCTAAACTTAAGTCCTAGCATCTTGGGAAGCTGCTTGTATTTGCCATGCTACTGATGTCTTGGGTACGTATGATGCAGCCCTGGAAAGACATACAGACCTCAGAAAATATCTGTTCAGGAAGAGGTTTTCCACAGAAGCTATAAAACATTCATAACACCTCCATTGTGCTGTAAATCCTTAGCAGGAGTTGATAACAGTGCATGAATTTTTAATGTAACATTTATAAATGGTTATTAAAACTATCCTTAAAGTAAAGTGTCAGTTTATTTTTAATTAACTGTTGGCTATTTAAGCTCCCGATAGCCCCAGGGCAGATCAACAGTCTAACAAGTTAATATTCCGGATTAACCCTTCAGTTGCTGCCTCTCTGCATGAGGAGTATGAAGATGCATACAGAGGATGAACAACAAGTGGTTATTTCTCACTCACTGAAGAGAAATGTTGTCATTTCATGGAATGGGCTTTCTTGGGGCTCGGTTTAAGAGGTTTTAGAAGTTGTGGAGGGATTTATTTCCTGAATATTGAACAGGTACAGATAGATAGCAGAGCTGGGTGATTCTTCTCCAAAAAAAAAAAAAAAAAAAAAAAGACCCAAAACCCAAAGAGAAGTATTTGCACACCACTGATGAGAAGAAATTTCCTTTGAAGTCAATGAGATTGGATCAAACATTTCAAAGTGCACCAATTGTACTTTCAGGCAACCCATGTACGAAGAGCAGCATCACTATGTGATTTGTGAATACAGGTTCGGTTACGAATGTTGCAATTGACTTTGCAATTTAAAATCTGGCATCGCAAGACATATAACTGGTGATTTAGCAAAGTGCGCTATTTGGTAGGTTTCATCCTCAATGAGCAGTGTGGAAAGTAGGAGGAGGAAACTGATGTCCATTTTTAATTAATCCATCTTATTTATCTTTTTGGCTGTCAATTTTTTAAGGTTTCAAATTAAATTATTCTTCAGCATGTGACATACATTTTGCATTTGTTGTTGTCATTGAAATTAGACACAGGGTGACAGATTTTACAGATATTATCTTTTCTGTAATTGTTGATATTATCCGTGAGAAGAATCCTGTGGTTATTCTTTGAAAATGAAGGTCAAGCCAATGCACCCCCACAAAGCAATTTGGTTTCAGTGTTATTAACATCCAGAAAAGATTCAGTACATAGCATTTTTGTCACTTAAATGACAATTTTTAGTCTTAGACTGCCACAGAGAGACATTTGTGGTGGCAACAAGAGCTGGCACGAGAGGAGGTCAGTGTTTCGCTGATGGATTTGGGGTTATTGTGTTCCAGAATAGTGAAGTCCCAGTGCATTTCTTTGCTTCCTTTTTTTTTCCCATCTCAGTTATACCCAGGGCTCTTTGGGGCAAAGAGCCAAAGTCTTTCTCTAGATGGGAATTCATGAAGCTGAACTTTGCATTGCTAGTGTCCCTGGAGTCGAGAGCGAAAGGTCGGTGCTTCCAGACAGCGCTTCAGAGCTTGTTTCTCTTGGATTTATCACAAACTGCACCTGGGTGACGCCAGGGTTAGCTCCCAGCAGCCGGAGAGCGTGGATATCCCGTGCTTTGGCTCAGCTTCCCGCGCGGCAAAGCTGGGCTCTTCCTTCACCCCCCGGTTTCGTTGTGAAACTCATTGTGATCGTTTCTGCTGTCGCTGCCATCGATGACCACCAACTAATGCCTGCATGGACCCTCTCATGCCTGCTGATTGGAGGCTAAGTCTCCCTGGGCAAATAATTGTTATTTAAAGTTATATTTTATTTTCCTTTCCAGATGCTTTTTTCCCCTCCTTTCCCAGATGATCAGCCTGTGCATTGGGAAAGCTTGAACTTCAGATCTTCAGAGCATGCAAAGCAACAAGGCATCAAGGCGGCAGAGTGACACATGCAGCAATATCCTTCGGTAAATGCCGTTCAATGCAGCAGAGCTTCCTAGCGATTAAAGGAGTCTTGGAAATGTCATTGCCCTGACCAGATGAGATAATTTGTATCTTCTGTCACTGGAATCAAATCCTCTTCTTTTTTGTAATTAACTTGCGACTGTGGGAAGGTGGGAGCAAGGATGGGGGGTTGGGAAGGGAATTTCATGGGTAATCCAGCTGCAGTATGGAAATGATGGCTGGGTAATTGTGCTCTCTAAATGAACTTGACTCGATGGTTGGTGTCAGGTTTTGTTAAGTGCCCTGGGCCAACAGAGACTAATTAGGAATGCATTAAATATTAAAGCTCTCTGACACTGGGGCATTGACAGTGACAGAAGAAAAGAAATCCCGTAACCTAACCTGCACCCAACAGGAGTAATTTATGTTCCCTTCTTTTAACAAAGAAAAATCCAATTATTTGGCCTGCTGGAAATATGTATTTAAAGGAAAAGTTAATTTAGAGGGGGAAAAAGTATATATGAAAAAATAATACAGATGCTGTCAACACAGGCTGTGAGTGTCAGTTCCCCTGCAGTTCGGGGTTTTGTTGATTGATTGCATTTACGAACAGGGAGAGTGTTTCCCTGGTACAAGGCTGTGGGCTGGATTCGCCATCCCAGCAGCGGATTGTGCTTTCCTTCCTCCGTGGCTCAGGGCAGCCGGGTGCATCGAGGGACGGTCAGCAGGGGCTGCCTGTGGCGGGGCAGGGGGACCTGGGGTGTCTGCGGCTGCACGCTGAGGATTTGGGGTGCTGACATGGTATCTCTGCGCTGCAAGGTGAGCACGGCGGTGTCCGTGCTGCGCTTGCATGGGCACTTTCGGGGTGAGGCACATACAAAGCTTTCAAAAATTCTAGCAATTATATATAACTCGCCCTGTCTCTCTAATAGAAACCAGCCCTAACAGCTCCACCTCCACCTCCACACTTTGCTGTACCTCCCAGTTTCCAGGGCAATTTGGTATGACCTTTAGTTAAATGTCCTGCTCTGCCAGGCAGCTCATTTCTGCTGGTCTGTCTACTTACGCAATCTAATCAAATCCAGAATGGAATATAATCAGCCTCATCTTGTAACAGCAACTTGCACAAATATCTGTCTCACTGTCTGCCATCCTGTCTATACATCTGCCTGATCTCATCTGTCGGCCTGGTCCTGCGACTGGGTTTTTAGCAGTTGCCTGCCATTGCTGTGGTGAGATCTGGAAGAAATCGCTGGTCGGGCGGAGAAACCCCTAGCCCCTGGGTGGAGCGAAGGGGTGGAAAGGACAGGCAGCCACAGGTGTGCAAGCCCCTGTTGTCTGCGTGTGGCCGTGGGCCAGCATCCCTCTCTGCAGCACACAGGGGTGCCAGTGGCACCTGCCCACACGCAGGGACACGTGTGTGTACACAAACACACCTGGTGCCTTTCTCTATTTTCTTGTCCTCTTTTTTCCCCATTGCCATCAACAACAACAACAACAAAAAAAGCCTGTTCATTTATGAAATTACCGGAAGACCATTTTCTAAAGGAACTTGGTTGCCATGGGTTACTAGATGCTTATCTGCCACCGGTGTTATTTTGCTAACTGCAGCCATTACAGGGAGAGGCTAAAGAAGGAAAGCTGGGAACATCAAAGCTCTACCTGCCTGGGTCCACGGAATAGCAGGAGCCTGTTCCCCAGGGGGAGCTGGAAACCAGATTTTCCAGGGCCTGGAGTTTCTCGTGCCCTTGGGCTTCAAAGCAGCCAGGGCTTGCAGCAGGCTGGCCCTGAAGAGAACGTGGGTTTGAAACTTCCTTTGCGTTGGGAGAAGGGGGTCTGGGCTGAGGTAGAGAAGGCAGGTGGAGTGCCTGAGGTGCCAGAGAAAGAATTTGGGGATTTTGATTCAGATAGTAGGATGACTCTGAAATGGTCAGGGCACGTGGGAAGAAAAAAGCAGCTACACAGAGCAATGCTGGTTTGTGACTGTGCTGCACTTTGCATTCGGGTGATGCTTCCAAACACCGCGGGTGGTGAGAGGGGAAACTTCACCGAGGAGTTTTCTGGGAAGAGGAATAGCAAAAAGAGCACTAAAGAAACCCAGGCTTGGAGGCCTGGGGGAGGAGACAGCGAGGACTCAGACAAAAAGGGAGCAGCTGGGGCCTGGTGACAGCAAAGAGTCGATGCACTGATACCCTTCGTTTGAGCATCTTCCAGAGTTTCGTTATCTGTGCCGCCCCCGTGTCCTCAGGGGATCCCCGATGCCGAGCCGCGTCCCTTTCCCCTGCGCTGCTCTATACGCCTGCAGGACTTCTTGAGTTTATCGCCATTACAGAGCTATTGATAACCCCCGTTTCCCTCGTTCCTGTTACAAACCTACTCCTTTCCCCATGTCTTCAATGCTCTGGGTCCCCAAATTCCATTTTTCTCCATGGTCTGTCCCAGCCCTGGGAATTTCTGAGCCCCCTTGGCCCTGCAGCCCTCCTTACCCGCTGCAATTTCAGCCTCTCCATCAGCACAGAGAGAGAGTACTTTGCTACTACAATAATGAGAGAAAAAGCAGCTAAAAACAATACTTTACATTTCAAATAACTCCTGACATATCCCTTGTCTTTTTCTAACAGAATGACAAGTGACTTTATCTTGAAAGAGAAGACAGCCTCCTAGAGCTGTCTACATTGTCAGAAAAAATAATTTGTAAATTCTCTGATTACCTCTGTCACTGCTCGACTTTTCCATCCTTTTTCATTTCTCCCTCCTGCTAAAGTCCCTTTATGTGCTATTTCCCAAAGTGCTGCACTTACTTTGAATGTTTTCAGCCAAAAGAAAACTCCCTCTCATCTAAAGGTAGGAAGAAAAAAATCTCTGCCCAGAATGAATTAACACGCTGCTATTTCTCTCCCTCTCTCTGGTCCCTGCATCTGGATCTTGTATAGGATGTGAATTGTAAAAAACCCTAGGTCTTTATGACTTGTTAAAATAAAAAAAAAAAAAATGTTAATGAGAGAGAAAGACACACAGAGGCCCTGAAAGGAGGATTTGTTCAGTGCAAGAATAACTAAAATATTTACTAATGAGAGGGAGAAGAGAAAGTAATTTAAAAGATTTAAAATAGTTGTGTGGGTTTCTTTTTTTTTTTATTCATGCCTCCTTTCGTTTTCATTACATATTTCAATATTTGCCTACCTTTCCAGCAAAAGATTTACCTCAAGTGCGTACAAATTATCTGGCATTTGGTTAAGGACAATATGTCTAATTATGGCTCTAAAGACCTGAAATATTTTTGACTTAAGCTAAAAGTCAAACTCAAAAAAGAAAAAAAAGAGTAAAATTAATAATCCTTTTAAAATTCACTCCCATGATCACTGTTGTACAGAACACCTCAACGCGAAAGATTAAAACAAAGGAAATGTGAGAGCCGGGAAGAGAAAGATAGAATTTCCCAGGTCACACCCTGACTCTACCCCCACTGAAGAAGTGGGAAAACTCTTGTTTAATTACCCGGGTTTGGGTTCCGTCCACCTGGCACCCTTCTGACGCGAGACAACCCCCTCGCGGGGAGGAGTGCCGCGGGAGGCTGCAGCAGCGCGGGACCCCCGGGGCCGTCCTGGGGTGGGGGGTCAATACTGGGGTAACCTCGTGCCACCACGGGCAG
>KL261939.1:19106-37553 GCA_000699545.1 Podiceps cristatus | reverse complement strand
CCCCGAATGAGGTAACAGCACTTGAGTCAACAAACCGCCCTCGCCAGCTGGACGGGGCGAGGGGGACCGCGACCCTGCTCAGTGAGGGGGTCCCTCCGCACGGTCCAGGGACCGTCCTGGTGTCCCCAGCCCGGTGGGGGTCACACAGCAAACCCCTCAGGCACCTGGGTGCGGGTCCGGGTGGTCCTGCCGTTGCTTTTGCGTCCCTGCCTGGAGCGGGCTCTGGTGCTGCCCAGCATCCTCCAACTCAGCTCACTGGGCACATCTCTGCTCCGGTGGGAGACGCGATGGAGGAGCCACGCTGGTCCTCTGGCTCGTGGCCACAGGGGTGTATGGCTCAACCACAGCTCAGGGGGCACCAGCTGCCTTTGACATCATCACTTCTCGCTTCACCTAACACATTTTGGGGCTGGGATGAGGAACGGAGCATCCACCCACCCATCCATCCATCCATCCTAAGGCTGGAGCACCTCAAGCAGCCAGCGAAAACCCCAGTGAAGAAAAACTTGTGAGCTGAACCTTGGGAAAGTCATCCTATGGAATGCAAGGCATCGAGCTAATGAGCCTCATTAAGAAACTCATTAAGATCCTGCTGTAATCAAAAGAAGGAGAAGGAGCAAAAGGGAGGGTGGGGGAACGTGGACCAAACTGTTCAGTGCTGGTTAAAAGCATCACCTGTAGAGGAAGGATGCTGGAGACCAACCAGCCCATGAAATACCTTTGGTCCACAAAGTGCTACCAACCATATATTTGGCTTTTTGTTTTTTTTAGGATTTATAGTTTGAGGTATTTTCTTTTTTAAAATTTTTAAATTTACTGCAGCTGGAGAAACCGGGGTGCAATGCCTGTGATTCCAGATGTTTTACTGGGGTCCCTGGATTGCCGGCACTGCCCGTGAGCCCAGCTATGCCTGGTCTGCATTGCTCTCTCCCCTGCCACGCGAGACCTGGCCGTGTCCCCCACCACCCTGCATTGCTCTCGATGCTTCCCCGGCTTCTCTCGGGAGCTGAGCTTTTAGTACAATGTCGCCCCGACTCTGGCTTGTTCTTGTGGACCGGGATTGGAGCCGTTTCTGGAACACTTCTCCTTATAGCACGCACTTTCCTGTTTTCCCACGGGTTGCGAAATGCAAAGGATTTTTTCACTTTGCTGTCAAGATTTGGCTAGAGACTTGTTTACCGGGCCTACAAAGCAGGGAAACCAGATAGTGCTGTTTCTCTGTTATCTGCTCAGCTTGGGAGGCATAAAATTTGTTGCAATTTTGAGGAATATGCCGAGTGGAAAGTTAACGGCAAGCGGGTGGGAAGTGTTTTGGCAGCCGAGGAGAGCAATGCTATGGGAGGATGCACCCTTGCAGTCTTTCTGCAGCTGTTTCGAGGCATTATTGGCATTTTGTACTAACAATGCTTCGGCTCATTATTATGCCCAGAGGAATCTAAGGGAAACAGGGCGGCAGACGCGTTGGCTGGCCAGCTCCAGCGTGCCATCGCCCAGAGAGGAGCGATGTGATGTCCACCCACCCCTTAGCTCGCCGGCGCATCACTGCGCACCGGCACTTCCCAGCCTTACCGTCCCCGTTTCCAGAAAGCCTCCTGGCAGAGCTCCAGTGAAGCCACGGGGAGGACAGTGGCTCCGTACAGACTGCACCCAGAAGGAGGAGGGAACCACTAAACACCAGCACGGTCATAAGTCACCTGGGTGTTTTAGGCTCCGAAATTAGTTTTTGTCAATCTGATGCAATATTTTTATATATTAAATATAAAATTTGATGAGAAGCTTTCCCAGCGTGGACACGGTGGCAGGTTCAGACGTTGCGTGCAGCAGGGCAGGGGATACCTTCAGGAGGGGCTGTCCTCCTGTGGCACCCAGGCCCTGGGCATCAAGGTAATAAGGTCCTTCCTTGGAGTCATCCTCAGCATTAAGGGCAGAACCGCTAAGAACATCATCACTTCTGCAGGTGTCCAGGCAAGGTGTATTTACATCCAGCAGCAGCTGAAGTAGGAAGATGATGACCATGAGATGGCAGCAGACAAGTGCTATTGGGAGGTCCAAGCCCTCTCCAGGGCTGCCAGGTAGGGCCACCACCAAGCCACAGAGAATTTCAAGAGCCGCTGTGGTCAGTAGGAGCGATCGTGCTCCTCTCAGTATGTATCTCAAGAGATTTTATGAACACAGTGTGGCTTCACTTTGCATCTCACCACCATATGGTGAAGTCAAGAGTCAATTTGTCTATTTTGCAAACGGGACAGCAGAGGTTCATGAACCTGAGCTGCTATTTCTGATGCTGTGCAGCATAAGCTGCGAGAAGGTCCCTGAAGTGCCAATTTCCCAATACTTATTCTACCTCGGCAGTGCCAAGATCCAGAAACCAGACCATTCTAATGCCAAAACCCACCCCTGAGCCCTACCCACATCTCAGATAGCTGCAACCACTCGGTCAAGATCTCACCAGCCATGTGGTGGTGTCTCTTCCTTCTTTGTCATAAACTTAAAACTTCAGCCTACTTAAAAATTACCAATATATTGCATCTTCCCTATTACAAAAACTCATAGTTTCCACAAGAATCATTTCGAAGGTCCCTCAGAAACACCAGCAGCCAGTACCTGCCCACTAGAAGAAGGGGTCTTGGTGTATAGTCTTGGGTTGAGTTTGTCTTTCCCCAACCTTGGCACTATATTTTACTATTCCCTGGTCTTGTAGAGGGTTTGAAATGAATGAAATGGAGGTTTTTTGCCCTCACTTTAGGGTTCTATGACAGCTAATCTAGTATCGAGGAGCACAGCGAGTCCCAAACTCCAGGCTGCTGTGCTTCCCAGTTGCTCTGCGGTCGGACACCACCCTACCCCAGCTGTGAGGTTGCAAGATCTTACCAAGTACACAACAGCTGTGGAGGAACTCCACTTTTTTTCCTTGGGTTTTGGGATGAATTTCTGGCCCCTCTGCAAAGGCAAAAAGCTTTCTCATTAGCCTTTGCAGAGGGAAGGTTTCACCCTCTCAAATTTCCCATTGCTCTTTTTCTGATGCCTGGGTGGACGCAGGTGCCTTCTACTTGAATTTTGGTGAAATTACTCCCATCTCTGTAGGCTCACATGCTCCGAGTACCACAGGTTAAAAACTGATCTCCAACAGCAGCACAGCTGCTAAACCTCCATAGAAGTCCAAAAGGGTGGTACTTACACAGGTTTTAGCTTCTTTCAGATACATGGTGGGCCAATTATTTTGCACGTGGTCTTTACAGATGACCTGGAAAGACAGAAGAAGAGCAACTCTCAAATCGTTGACATAGGCTGGAAGGACAGTTGGTCACTGATACAACAGACGGCCCCAAGCCGGGAGACATCCCAACCAAAGCTCTGATCCATTCTATGGAAATGATACAGGCCCGGGAGCCCTTCACTCAACCCTTTATATGTGGAAAGGGTTTTCACGGATAACAGACACGGCTGTCTGCAGGATGTTCGCTAATGCACTTCTCAAACCAGACGTAGGATTTGCAGTAACAGGGTAAAGCGGGAATTGGCTCGGGCAGCAGGAAGACCCGTACCTGCGGGCCATGACGCAGTCCTGCCCTACCAAAGACGAGCATCTAGAAACAGAATCCTCCCCCCCTCCCCGCCCTAGCACTGGGATATTTTGTTATCCCGCCTTGCATTTTGAGACCTCTCCCAAACCACTTTTTGCCAATATCATCCTTGAACGGTTGATGCTGAATTGTGGTCTTTGCCCTCTCATCACATTCGGATCTGCCCAAGGCAGCTTCTGCTCTGCATAATGCTTCCCTCTCTCTTCTCTAATTTCACTTCTTCCCTTTTCAGCAGCCAGACCATAATCCCCTTCACCTCCATCCTCCATGTCTCTTCACTGGAAAGCTATGCGAGAAAGGGGTTTAGTTTAGAATTATTTTGCTACCTCATGTTTTCCTAAGGCAGATCTCTCCGACACAGACACGCACAGCAAGAAGGGCTGCAGGCTCTACGTATACGTGGGATGCCAGCTAAATATTAATAGAAACCATGACGAAGTGTCCACCTTCCCATAGGCATTATTACCTCATTTTGGAAAGAAGCGTTCGGGTGCTGGTGGCCAGGACTGCTGCTCGCCGTCCGGTCCCCCGGGGCTGGGGCTGATGGCTGCGCACTGGCAGGGCTCTGGTCAGCACCTGTAGGTTTGGTTGACACAGATCCGGCATCAAGGCTTCTCTGGTCTGGGTCCCCAACATGCAGCAAAAAACAAGCAGACAGACACTGATAAAGTATAGAGGATACAGCTGACACAGGTCTGTTTGTGAGCAGATGAAAATAAGTTTTCAGCTCTAGCCCTGTCTTGAAGCTCACTGTGTCAAAGCTTGGAGAGGTTTTGGTGTTTCTTCTTTTTTTTTTTTTTTTTTTTTTCTTTTAATTAACTGTGATATGAAAAAAAAATATGATTTCAGATTGTATTTTCTGCTGCTGAAATGCATCAGACTGCTCTGGAGAGGTGAACCCAAAGGCTCTGCGTCAATAGCTGGGTAATCTCTTAAAAAAAAGAGTATTGCTGGGTAAATGGGATGGCCCTCATTTCACTTGATCTGGAGGTCTTCCATGGAGGCTTCTACAACAGAGGTAGACTAGCTGAGCTCCCAGTGAATGGAGCTGATTGTACAATCCCACTGACAACTGCAGCCGCCTGCATTAGGAGGGGATGAAACGCCATAACCTCTGTTGACTGCATCTTCACCCGCGATGGAAGAAGCCCAGTCTGACGTGCTTAGAAGGAGTGCCTGGTACTATGGGAGACAGCCTGGGATGTCCTGCCTGCCTGCTACTCCAGAAGGGCACATGCCCCACGTCTACCAGCCCCATGCAGGTGTCTCAGACACCTGAGATCATCTCAAATGCCTTTCATAGGATCATAGAATTGTCAAGGTTGGAAAAGACCCTAAAGATCATCGAGTCCAACCGTTAACCCATCACTGCCAAGTCCATCTATACCATGTCCTCAAGCACCGCATCGATCCGTTCTTTAAATACCTTCAGGGATGGAGACTCAACCCCTTCCCTGGGCAGCCTGTTCCAATGCCTGACCACCCTTTCGGTGAAGAAGTTTTTCCTGATATCTAACCTAAACCTCCCCTGGCGCAGCTTGAGGCCATTTCCTCTCGTTCTATCACTTGTTACTAGGGAGAAGAGACCGACCCCCACCTCGCTCCAACCTCCTTTCAGGTAGTTGTAGAGAGCAATAAGGTTTCCCCTCAGCCTCCTCTTCTCCAGGCTGAACCCCCCCAGCTCCCTCAGCCGCTCCTCATAAGGCTTGTGCTCTAGGCCCTTCACCAACTTCGTTGCCCTCCTCTGGACACGCTCCAGCACCTCGATGTCCTTCTTGCAGTGAGGGGCCCAGAACTGAACACAGCACTCGAGGTGCTACAGACCTTTCTTAAGGTCTGTAGCATCTTACAGTTTCTTGTGTGATGGGAGCAGTGCAAGGAGCATAGCAGCCTCCTGCCTCCCCAGATCCTTTTGAAGATGGATCTCCATCCCTGGGTTCCTAACTGAGATCCTTAAATGGTGATAAAGAGAATTAAAATGCCACATCCTGTTCACAGCCTGTTTGCTTTTGGGACTCCTGCCTCTTCCACAGAAAAGATGAGGGATATTTCTCTCCCAGACACATTCTGGAGGCTCCAGCAGAGAATAAATTTCAAAGCCATCTGTTCCTCTTGCATTCTCTCACCTACTTATTAAATATAAAGGTTTTTTAAACCTCTTCATGATGAATGCTTGAGGTCAAAATTGAATTAACATTATTTCATGTATCATCCTTTAATGGAGAACAATCCTGTGGAGCAGCACGGGAAAGAAATCTCCTTCATGGAGACACCCATTTCACCTCCTATTATCTGCTAACGTGCTCAAAACATGACTTGGACTAAGGCAGTGAAGATGATCTTACATTAAGACCTTGGGCCATTTGTGGTGCTGACAGCAAGGAGGAGCTGGAAGGCTGAGGGGGGAGGAGATGGGGTTTTTGAGTGGCTTCTGTATTGCAGGTAGCTGGAAATTGGGTCAAGAACCACCTTCTCCAGAGGAAGATAAAGAAGGGCTTCAGTGTCATCACAGCTTTTACTCAGAAGGCAGTGAAGATGATCTTACATTAAGACCTTGGGCCATTTGTGGTGCTGACAGCAAGGAGGAGCTGGAAGGCTGAGGGGGGAGGAGATGGGGTTTTTGAGTGGCTTCTGTATTGCAGGTAGCTGGAAATTGGGTCAAGAACCACCTTCTCCAGAGGAAGATAAAGAAGGGCTTCAGTGTCATCACAGCTTTTACTCAGAACCAAATGTGCCTTCTCCAGAGGAAGATAAAGAAGGGCTTCAACGTCATCACAGCTTTTACTCAGAGCCAAATGTGAGCTGGACCCACAATCCCACCCAAGTCTGGAAGGCTCCGTGGAGATCTCCCAGTCCCACAGTGTGATTGCTTCCCCATAGATGCTACCAGACAAAGCGCCAAAGGGAACCCTAGACTGTGTCTCACCAGGACACTTACGAACTAGCATGGCTCTATAAAGCTCCAGATGTCTACAGAAAACATATTAATGGTGTTCAACATGATCCTAAACACCACATGGACACATAATGCTGCTTAGACTGAAGTCAGCAGCCAGACCCCCTGCAGCAACGATGAATAACCTACCTGCTTAGACTCTTTGTAGAGGTTGTAGATTTTGAGTTTAGCCACAAAATCTCCTTAGTCATCTAAAGCTTATTTTCTATGCATGCTCAGACAGCCTTCACTAAGCTGTCAGCCATACCAGGGATCTTCTACAGTCAGCATTCAGGCTGTCACTCTGTTTTACCAACTCTACAAAGTCAGTCTCCACCTCCGAACTCATCGCTGCTGGCTCCCTTTTGCAGTTGCTGAAGATCGAGTCATTGCAGTCGATGGTGATTTGGGCACAGTTTGGTCCATCTGAAAGCTCATGTCTATGCTTTACCAGTCGATTCATACCTTGAATTTCACTATCTGCATTGACTCGATCTCCACCAATGACAACAGGGACCTAAGCACCCAGTTGTCGTGGGGACAACTATGCTGGAAAGTCCTAAAATGAGGCAAGGCGAAGACACCCCATAATGACAGGAGGTGCTTAGGGTAGCCAAAGGAAAAGACCACAAAAGACCCTCCCAACCTGAGAAATCAATGTTCTCATCTTCTGGTACCTGCTCCAAGAGTCGGCGTGGTGGCTGCCTCTGAGACCTTGTTGATGCTGCCAGGTGGTAAAGACAGAGACTCATTACTAGTGGTGGGGGAGATGGATCCCTCCAAAGGGGTAACAGAAGTGGTGACGCTTCCAGGTCTGGTGGAAGATACCAGCCCCTGGACTGGAGAACTGGGAGAAGAATGAGGCTGCTTGGTGACAGATGTGGGAGAAGAGACACCATAGACCTTGAGCCCAGGGTGAAGGCTGCTCGTTGGGACTCCATTGCTCGCAGTCGTGCTGGTCAACTGGTCCGAAGACTGTCTTTCCTGAGCTTCCACGGTGGGAGGGCATGCGACAGTAGTCCCTAAACTTTCTAGGGTGGTTGGAGGGCTGCTCGCATGAGTGGGGACGGGACTTGGAGCCGTGCTGGCTGCCGAGCTTCCCAAGCTGTTTGGAGGGCTGGTCTTCTGCTGGGCCACGCTGGAGGTTGCAGCAGGGGTGGCTGTTGAGGGTCCGGAGCTGGCTGAAGACGGGCAGGGTGATGTCGTGGGGCTTTCTGGCTTGTTGGTGGGGGTGGTCCCTTGAGCTGCAGCAGGTGACGTTGCGAGGGTGGATGGTGGGTTTCCTGGGTTGCTTGTAGGGGTGGTCCCTTGAACAGTAGTAGATGATATCGCAGGCGTGGACGGGGGGTTTCCTGGCTTGCTTGTAGGGGTGATCCCTTGAACTGTGGCAGGTGACATTGCAGAGGTGGATGGTGGGTTTCCTAGATTGCTTGTAGAAGTGGTCCCTTGCATCTTGCTGGTGGCTGTAGTCGTGATGATCTGCCCTCCTGGGCTTGCAGGAGTTGTCTTTGCAACATCCTGAGAGCTGACACCTAGGGAAAAGTAAAAATGCCAAGATAAACTTTGAACTAAGGAAACAACCCCTGCTTTCCACCCAGAACAGGTATTTGTAGAAATAAATGCTGACCAGAAACCATGAGTCATTCACTCAGGGCTTGTCTCATGGTCTCTAAACTCATGGTAAATGCCATGTTCTGGTATCATAGAATCATAGAATCATAGAAAGGTCTGGGTTGGAAGGGACCACAAGGATCACAGAGTTCCAACCCCCCTGCCATAGGCAGGGACACCAACCTCCAGGCCTGGACCTACACGAGGTTGCCCACGGCCCCGTCCAACCTGGCCTTGAACACCTCCAGGCATGGGGCAAGCAGAGCGGAGGAGGAGGAGAAGTCAAACTCAAGGACTTTAAAGGAGTTGGAGAATGAGTAGAAGGGCAAGATGTGCTGTTTGGACTCGATGATCTTAAAGGTCTCTTCCAACCTAAATGATTCAATGATCCTATGGCTCCCAGAAGGCAGGTTTCCCTCAGGTGGGAGGTGCACCAGCTCCCGTGCAGAGTGCAAACTAAAATATGTCCAGCCCTTGTAAGGGAGCAGCTAAGGGATGTGCCGAATGCTGTTTGTCCCACCTCGTTATGAGGGTCTCTCACTCCCTGAAGTGGTGAGGAGCCTCAGATAAATAAAGTGACACTTCCGACCATTCTGAAAGTTATAGTCTTTTTTGCAAACTCAAGGTTTGTTTCTGTAAATGCTCAAGTTTCAACTACAATCACATGCTCGTTTAGCTGATTATTTTACTATTCCGAAAAGCCTGAGAAAAACACATAAAAATGTTTAAAGTCAGTGTTCACTTTCAAAGGAAAATCTTAAAAGAAACCCCAAAGGATGCATTTAGGAAAGGAGGAGCAAGCCAGGAAAACAAAGAGCTCTATCTACACGTGCCACACAAATCCTTAACACCACCATCTGAACCATGAAATTCCCATGTGCTTTTCCATGGTCTTTACCCTGCATTTGTACATCATGTAGAAATGCTACTTTTATCGTGGCTTATTTATTTTTGAGGAAATCCATGAAGTATTTCCCTGAGAGATGACATTACCTAAGTGGGAAAAAAGCTCGGTCCTAAAGCAAAGAGGGTTGTCCATTGTTCAGTTATCTCACATTATCATACATAAGGAAATCTGCAGTTGGTTTCTGGAGAATACTTTAAATTTTCAAATTATGAAGCTGCTTCTCAGTGAGGGATGCTGCTGAAGGACAGCTTGCCTGACAAACGATTGCAGCATCCCACAATGCCAATTGTATATTCGTTCCTTCGTGTTGGCATACTGGCAAAGTATTTTCTCTTACAGAGCCTGTTTATTAGCACTGTTTGTGCTTCAAAGATCTGACGAAAGCTTGAGCCTCTGAGATTCACACCGCTGGGGAAATCTAACCCCACCACACCAGGACCAAGGGTGGGTGTGGAGGTACATTTGAGACAGGGCCTGGGGCGTAGATCCAGACCTGGAGGTTGGTGGCCCTGCCTGTGGCAGGGGGGTTGGAACTCTGTGATCCTTGGGGTCCCTTCCAACCCAGACCTTTCTATGATTCTATGATTCTATGATTTGGGATGGTGAGGCTGTAACAGGTTTGGGGTCCCACAGGAGCTGCCTGGGGACAGGGTGAGTTTGGAGGAGGCAGAGGGGCTATGGCTGTGCTCTGTGTAGGCATCCAAACAGGGAATGGAATGGAATGGAATGGAATGGAATGGAATGGAATGGAATGGAATAGATTTCAGTTGAAGTGACATACAACAATCATCTAGTCCAACTGCCTGACCACTTCAGGGGAAATGCAAAGCCAAGAGAAAAGATGTGCAGATCCCCCTCCTGAAACACGGTTCCTATTCCTGTTTCCTCACCAGCTTCCGGGAGCAGCCATTTCTGAAAACACCATTAACGTGAGTTAGTTAAACTGAAACTGGCAGCATGAATTACTTTAAGAAACCCTGGGTTTGTGAAAAAACATCTCCACTACATCTGTGGGAAAAGAACCTTCACAGAGATAAGTCTTATTCCCTATAGACCAACCACTGTCTGCAGAGGAGGGAAGGAAGCAAAGCCCAGGCACAGGCACCTAGCAGATGAAACCCAGGTGCAAAGGATAGGAGGGAGTTTTCATCTCGCCACCTCCTTAGCTTTATTATCAACGTGCTCGGCTTGAATCCTCAGTGATGGTTGAACCAAGCTAGAGACTGGGCATCCAGTTAGCCACAAAATGGGCCTATCCCATAAATAGGGCTGTAAAAGTTTGACAGGGGTTTTGACAACAAGGTAGGTTAAAAAATAATAATAATGAAAAAAAATCCCCTAAAGGTAGAAACAATACATCATAAGAGATGTAAATAAAGAAAGGGTCAGAAGGAAGGTGGAGGAAATCCTCCGCTGCTCTCACTTCCTTTTCATGTCCCGGCCCCATCCCAGAAAGGCAGGAAGCAAACATGCACTGAAGAAGAGCTAAAAAAGACAATTCGGTTCAACTCGGTCCAAAAGAGAAAGGGTCAGGCCCACACTTTGGCTCTGGGCCAGCCCCCATGGCCAGCCAGGACCCCACGAACCAAGAAACTGGTGTTTCCAGTGCTTCCCCACCCCACTTTGGGGAGCTGCAGATACGTTTTTACCACTTTTAGCAAAAAATGGGGGGAAAAGCCCAATGCAAGGGGTCATTCTGCTGATGGAGAAATCTGGTGGGATCCTCCAGGCTTGACCTGGCTGGGGTGGTAGTGGGGTCTCTTTCAAGGGACACAGGGTGATACAGCCCCAAAAAAGGAACCAGGAGAAGAACCAAGACTCAAGTTGAGGCTCACAAAGCTTACTAGCATTTTATCTTTCCATATCTCTGCATCCGCTCTTAGCATTCCTCTCCTGCTAAGGTCAAGAGATATTAAAAGAGAATTTATTCCTCATCATTATGCCAGGCCCAGTGATTTAAGTGGGCTCAGAGCAACTTGAGGAGCTAGCACACTCCTGTTCAGAAGTGGTAAGCTCCCATGCAGGGGGAGGGAGGGAATGAGGGAGGGAGGAAGGGATGGATGGACAGATGGAGGGATGGATGGATGGATGGATGGATTCAACAGGTTCAGATCATGAAGGCAGGTAGGATACTACCCTACTACAAGGGCCTGGCTGAGGTAAGGTGATGCTAAGTGCCACAGAGGTAGAAACCATTCTCCTTCGGTGGTTAATGACCTGCATCCCTTTGGCAAGTGGCAACACACAGGATATGTGAGCCAGAAAACACCACACTGCTCCCTCCCTACAAACCCGCTCCTGCTGTTACGTGCTGGATGGGACCACTGGGAAGCCCTTTGCAAAAGATCTTCCATCCCAAACTTGATCTGAAGGTGACATTTCTTTACGAACCTCCACCCCAGCTCAGCTGGGCTACCGAATTTTCCCTTTCCCCTGTTCTTCTACACCTGATTTTTCTCAGAGCAGAATATTTTGAAGATTTATGGGTACTGGCTGAAAGGCAATGGCTGTGGTGAACAGCAGCCACAGAGGTGGCCATGATAAGATGAAATGCAGGCAGGTTGCAAAGCTGTCACTCTTCAAGACAACGTGAACCACTGTGGGCTGGACCCACAACATGCCAGTGGAGAGCAGCCGTGGCTATGGCTGGGTGAGATCCTCCTTCCACCCTCCTATCTATCCCCACACGTCCTGCAGATTTTTGGGCACCCTCTGTCAGTATAATTTACCCTTTTTTCCAGTTGCATTAAATTAAACTCTTTTCTCACTGCTGTTGCTCAAGGAGCCAGATGTTGCTGCAGTCGTGGGGCTGCACACCATTCTGCAGTTTTATTGCTCTGGGCTTAATATTAGTTGTTTGTCCAGGTATGCTGTTTCACTGCAGCATTGGGAAAAACTGTATTTTTTTTAGACTGGGGAAAAACAAATCACATTTTTTTGGTGTCTTGCAGGTTCACCACTCGCAGAAGACCTGGCTAATGCAAACTCATTGCTTTCAATTTCAGAAGCCTAGCATTTACTCAATTCCAAAGCAGAAACACATGCAGAACAAGCAGCGAGAGCACCGCAAGCTCAGGAGTCACCGTTTTCCTTCCACATGTGCTATATCTCTTTCAAACACCAGCGAACTACTTTTTTATCTCTTCCTCACTAACTGGCCACCCATGCCAAATCTCATCAGTGGACCTGGGGGTAATAACTGGTAATGAGCCCCTGTTTGCCTGGGCTGGTAGCCAGTATTGCGTGATGACTTTCCTCAACAGAAGAACTAGAAAGGATCTGGTCGAAGGAGGAGAAAACCCCTGCAACCACAGATTGGTGGTAATAACAGACGGACAGGACAGGGTTATGTTTAGTGCCCCTTTAGCATGAAAATTCCTCACAAAAGATACAGTACTAATTTTGCAGGAAACAAATGACCCTTTCACATTGTGAGCCCCACAGATAAAAGGATTTAATGCATGCTATGAGAGAGAAGGAGGATGGAGGAGAGGTCCTCTGAGCTAACACTCCCCTTACCAGGAGGAGATCCTTTCCAAAAGAAAGTTCATTTGAATTTCAGCCAGAGTCCCTCACCCTGTTTTCCAGAAGGCAGAAAAAACTACTTGCCCCTGACCTTCCTGGTTGGATCCTGGCAGGGCAAGTCCACTTATTTGATTTCACTTTTTGGACTGCCATCAATTCTTTATTTTATGGAAAATGTGAGTAATATAGCCGCTACCAGTGTAGTTTGACAGCACTAGTCGCAGTGAGTCGCACTTTGGTCAGCACCTCTCCTCCCACACGTATCAATCAGAAAACCCCAAACCCTCACAGTTCTGTGATGGGTGTGAGGTAGACCCACGGGAGGAGGGTGCAAGCCCTCCACGCACGCATCCCCGTGCACGGCAGCCAAACAGCCCGGAGGAAATGAGTACACTGCGAAAACATGATTTAATTTCCGGATATGTGTATCCCATGACTGTGCCTGCGATACGGTGTCTCCGCAATGGGGACAACCCCGGAGGGGAGAGAACTTTCCCTTATTGCTAGCTATCAAGATGGTCTTGTTCGGCTCTCAGTGAGCAATATTTGGGAGGCTGGAAGTGCCACTGTCGGTCCCTACTGCTGCATGCACTCCTGGACAAGGCTGGTGCGGGAGTGCTCTGGAAAGGAGCTGCTGGGATGTGAAAAGCCACCAAGATATAAAAGGAAAAGTGTGGTGGTTTGTGCCGATGCAGCTCCTTGCAATATCAGTCAAGGACCACAATTTTCAGCCGCTGTGCATCACCACTAACCACGCCATGAAGTGATGCGCTGGTTGTAAACTCGTTGCAGTAGGTGTGTGGTATTTTTCAGGCTGGGGAAGATGCTCGGAGGGAGAAGCTTGTTTGGAAAGGTCACAGCTTTGAGCACAAAAAGAGAAGGAAACTGGTGCAATACACAAAGCGAAAGGACATGTCCTGTCCCTCCTCCATCAGCCCACCCAAAGCCACCACCTCTCCACGCAACTCCTCTGATTAATTCCCTGCCCAACAGCTTCCCGATTCCTATTTCGGCAACACCCCCCCTCCCTTCCCCCCCATCCATCCACTTCGTTTAAACAGCTCAGATATTGGCTGAAAATCTATTAATAGTGAGAAAAGGAAACCCAAAAGAATAACTTAGGAAATGGTGGGTGACACACCCCACACCGGCGGGCTGAGTCCGGCTTGGAGCCTTACGCCAGCCGGCTCCTGCTCCTCCCAAGGCGGGATGAGAAAGCTAAGGAGCCCGAGCAACCCAGGGAAAGGGATGTAAGCCAGGCCTGAGGAAGTTTGTATTTGTCTGCCTTTTGCAGCCTTTCCTGATTAAAAAGGGGTAACGGGTTGAGTTTGTCAAAGGGAAAGTGGGTGCTGAAGCATGTGCCAAAGCCAGTGAGGAGGCTCCTGGTCCTTTCTTTGCATCACGAGAGGCTCCCGGACACGAGGAGGGTTTTATCCCTCCCGCTGCAATGCGGCCGTGTCTGAGCTGGAGCAGAGACGAGTTGCTGCAGAGGACAGGAAATTTGTCACCTCCTTTTAAAACTGCGAGAGCGATCAGATTGGCAGAATATCACAGAACAGTGTTATTTATCCTGGAATTAAGCTGGGCTACCACAGCAAATGGTTACCTCGCAGGGTTTTTAAATTTTGCCTGTGTAGAGTGTCTCTCCCTTCCATCTGCTGAGGGAAAGACGGGCTCCAACCACCCTCCCTCCCTAGCTACCTGCCAAGATTTTGGTGAGGGGTGCGGGCGGGTACGAGGATGCTGTTAACGTGCATGCCACCCTTTGCCCTTGCAAAGGGGCACTCTCCATCTCAGATGCACTTCCAAACTGGCATCACCCAACCCATTTGCTGCCAGTCACACCATCAACATTACGAAATAGTTGCACCCAGGCCAAAGATGAACTTGACTTCCCGAGTGAGAAGACAGAAGGTCCAACAGCCACTGCCAGCGCATTTTCAGACTCTAATCCATCGGTCTAATGCAGGGATGTCTATCCTCTCCAAAACCCTGCCAGAATAAAACCTGCTGCAGAACAGTCTTGATAGAATTGCACTGCAAAATATTAAGGATGAGACCTCACGGCTGGATCTAATTAGAGCTACAGTATCACTTGGGAAGGAAATGAGTGTCTGGACTCTGATTTAATGACACTGGGCTTGTTTTTAGCAGGGAACCTCCTTTACCCCACTGTGATAAGGCTCTATTGAAAAGACCCTTCACATTAGTGCTGTTTAGATCTTGCATGCAAATGACAGAGAAATCAAGGCAATAATCATAGAATCATAGAATCATTTAGGTTGGAAGAGACCTTTAAGATCATCAGGTCCAACCGTTAACCCAGCACTGCCAAGGCCACCCCTAACCCACGTCCCTCAGCGCAACGTCTATATGGCTTTTACATCCCCCCAGGGACGGTGACTCCCCCCTGCCCTGGGCAGCCTGGGCCAGGCCCTGACAGCCCTTTCAGGGAAGAAATGTCTCCTAATTCCCAACCTAAACCTCCCCTGGCACTTGAGGCCATTTCCTCTCGTCCCATCACCTGTTACTTGGGAGAAGAGACCAACCCCCACTTGGCTCCAACTTCCTTTCAGGGAGCTGTAGAGAGGCAGAAGGTCTGCCGTCAAATGAAACGAACCTGCAGCCACAGCCTCTGTCCCGAAGGACATACCCAATAAGCCCTTGCTGACTGGGCATGAGGGGGAAAAAAGGATGTGTTTCAAGCCCTGAGAGGTTTTACTCCGCCTCCAGATGCAGAGGAGCATCCAGGGCCTCCTCCTGCATGGCTGCACCACCAGCCTGGAGACACCCCTTGGCTGGAGATTTGGGGCATGTCCCTGCAGCACTTTAGCATCATCCTGAGAACTCTTACCAGTCTGTGGGATTTTGCGGTCACTACAGTAATGCCAAAAGATGCTCTGCTTTAATTCACACCTGGGAAAATTTTAAGTTGTTCCTATTTTACCCAGCAGACGTAACCTCAAAGCTCAGAGAGCAGGACTTGAATCAAATCTCATGTGAGCTTTGGCTGCTCTGTCCCTCCTGTTATATCTGCCTCGCTTTATTTTACTCACATGACAGCCTTTAAACCTCCTTGGTTTTGACCAAGAAATCCATCTGCATCCTGAGACACCTCTCCTGCCAGGACTGCAACACATGTCCCCAAAATCCAGGTTCTGATGAACTGGCATTTTCTGACGAGAAACCTGCTTCATTAACAAATTCCTCATCAGCTCTTTCTGCAAGTATTTGAGCCAGCTCAGCTTGTCTGCTGTTTCATTTGGAAGTATGACAAATATTAAAAATAATCATCCCAAGGCACGTCTCCCCACTTGGACACACTCCTCTTCCCCTGCAGCCCTGACAGGTCTCCTCCTCGCTCCCTTGGTCCCTCTAAACACCACATTTGGGGAGGCAGAAATGGGGTTTACTTGCTGTAGTAATTAATGACCAGCCAGTGGATTTGAGGGAGCAGAAGTATCTTAACATTTCTCACTCCTGTCTTCTCAAAAACATTGTTGTTGAATTGTCTTTCATGCTATGCTTGGAAATCTCCCGAGTTTCTCCTCGAAAAATGACAGAAAATTGGGATCAGAGGCATCTTTCACCTAAATGGACACAACTGGCCCATGCCAAGCAGTGCCACCTGCATAGCCAGCTCCAGCCGAGAGCAGCGGTCCAGCCTCTTATAGATCAACATAGGACACCCTATTTAGGATTGTGTCTCCACATCTCTTCCCATGTAGCTATCTAAGAAGTGAAGGGAAAAGGTCAAAAATAGTCAAAAGGAGACAGGAAGACCAGTGTGGAAAATGAAGGCTCCAAAATCCATCACATGAGGTTGTCAAGGAGACAAACAAACACAGACACACATGCACACCTCTGTCCACGCCACCCCCAGACATTTTTCACCACCAAGCCTGGAAACATCCTCTTTCCACTGGGAGCTGATGGGATTTGTAAGGGACCCGGCTCCAGCCCCTCACCTTTCCCAGGCTGCAAAACGAACTGGGGACTCTTTGCAGCCCAAACAGAAATGCTCTGTCGTGCAGGAAAAACAGCGCAGGAAACGGTAGCGGAGCTGCTGGAGTGGAAACGTGGGGAGCGCGAGCCAAAAAAGCCTCACGTCCCAGCCCGACCAGATCCTCCAGAGCCCAGAGCATAGCCACGCTCCTGCCCTTCTCCTGCCTCCTTTACGCCGTTAGCGTGGAGTGATCCCGTGGTGACCTTGCTGCTTTGAAGCAAAATTTGTGGCAGTACAGCCTGTAACAAGCGAGCGTCAATCACCCATCGGCTGAAGGACACGATGCCTGGTACATTTAGCACCGAGACCCCTCTATTTCTGCGAAAGTCACCCAGGGATTTTGGAAGGAACTCAAGGTTTACACTGAACAATGGGCCACAAAAGTCACTGCAGCAAGGGAAAGCCCAGCTACCTCTGGCCCTAAACAGTGGCCGTGAATCAAAATGGTGCTGACGATCACAAGAATGCCATAAGATGCAACTTTATTATACATCAAAAATTTGGGTTTTTTCTTGCATAACTTCCATAAGTCCCTCTTTCAGGATTTTGTCTGCCTACATGAATGCTAAAAAAGATCATGTATTTTTTGTTTGTTTGTTTGGGGTTTTTTTTTAGTAAATAGATTAAAAGCCTAGATTTGTCTGAATTTGGAAAGGAATGTCAGGTCCACAGGAAGGACCAAGAGACTAAGAGTACCAGATTGGCAATGCCACCTTGACTCCATGAGGAGACCGCCCAGCTTCACCACCTCTCTCCAGCGAGGGCTGAAGGCTGGCCCATGAATTGACTTCAGCAGTGAGGAGCTGTGAAGCTGGCGACGAGGTGGTGGGAAGGAGACCTTCAGAGAAGCCAACACTAAGAGCTGCCTGGCCAAAGCCACCGGTTTGCTCTTGAGGGCTGAACTGTCACATCACAGCAGCCCCTCCTGGAGACCTGCTCTCCTTTCTCCAGCCCTGCCGCAGAGCTGCTCTCCATGTAAGGATGTCTAGGGGGGCAGATTTATTAATTAAGACAGAGCAGAAGTTCCTCCTCATGCTCTTCACCCCAGAAAGATGAATTCTCCCTTGCTGGCTTCTCCTGCAGGACAACTCCAGACAACCCGAGAAGCGAGAACATGAGCCCATGAGCTAAAAACTGATTTTTATTCAGCCTGATGGCTTGTCTACACAGAGGTACTCAGGAAATTTAATCTAAAATTAAAAGAAGGTATGATTTCTGAGTGGATTAGTCAAAATGCACACAACCCACCAGGTGGCCGCTCTTGTTCAGCTTTAAATCAGCCCTTATATAATTTAGCCAAAATGAAGTAGGTTAAATCAAATTAAAGTCTCCTTAGCTCTGAAAGCCGACAAGGGGGAGCTGATACAATTTAAGAAAGTTAATTCAGGAGAAATCTGGTGATGGTGCCCACACAAACAAGCCCCCAAATGTCACATCGGGCACTGACACTGACCAAACACTGGGGATGGGGCACACCTGCCTCCCCAGATGAGGTTGGCCTTTCCTGATTCCTAGACATGGAAAGCTCTGATTGACGTCAGATTTGATGTCACATCAGCAGCTCTTGCTGTTTGCTCAGTTTTTGTCATGGAGAAAGACAGCAGACAGACCACACCACAGGACTGAGGAGTGGGTGCACGGTGCAGCAGGCTGTGGGGTCCATCCACTGTCCACTCTCTTCTAGGCCAGGACAGGCAAGTGGACAGAGAGGCAAGGTGGGCTTGCCTGTCCACAGCGAGAAGCAGCCTCACTGGGTGGCACGAGGAGACTGATTTCATTGCCTCATCCTTCTCTCCAGCTGGTTGGTTTCATATTTGGGTTCATGTTGAGCGATGCGGGGAAGGAGTTGGCCTTGAGCTACTCATCCTGCCAGCTGAAC
>KL261939.1:0-11699 GCA_000699545.1 Podiceps cristatus | reverse complement strand
CAAGTATTTCTCATCAACTCCGCAAGGCACACGCAGCTTCTTCTTTTGGTGGTTTCCTGAATTTTTTTTCCAGGTTTGTTTGGTTTGGGGTTTTTTTGCGGGCTTTTATCAGGACTGTTCGCAGGATTTTTCTGTGTGAGAGCACAGCTGAGATACGGAGAGTCGTATGCAGTGGGAACTCAGCAATCACCATGCCAGAGCTTGGCTTTGGGTCTTGGCCAAAAAGGCACTAGCTCCCTGTGGTTCCCCCCCACTCTCCCACCGGTAAGCACCCTGATGGAGCTCTGCACCCATGCTGATGCCTATTGAGCTGTTCATGGCGTGTCCTGTGATGCCCCGGCTGGGGAGTGCGGTGCAGAGGGTCCTGCAGGAGCTGCTGATGGGGACAAGACTCTTTTCTTCCATCAGAGATGCGGATGAGATGCCGCAGTCTCTGTTTCTAATGTGATCAGGGGAAGGAGAGCCTTGCTCCCTTGGAGGGGCTGGCTGTGTCACCAAGAACCCTTTAAAGCCCCCAAAACTTTTCCCTCTGCAGCTGTCAGCTACCCATGGCCAGACTTCATAATAAGAGCACAAAAAAGATGGATATTTTTTTAAACAGAAAACCAGCTCTTTCCTTTATCAACCCATGAGTTTGGACTTCTGCTCCCTGACCCTTTGTAAAGGGCATTCGTAGAGGACCATACAAAGTACACGTTGACCACAAAGTCCCCTACTTCTCTTGCTGCCAAGCCAACCTTACGTGTCCACTTTTCACTGCCCCTCTCCCACCAGGCTGCCCTTCTTCTTGTGCCACTTCTTTTACCAAAAGAAGAGCTTTTTTTTTTCTCCCCCAACTCTGCTGCCCTACATCATCCCCCAGCAGTTGAAGCCATGATTTGGGGGAACATTGACATGAGGAACATGGATGGTGATGGGCAACAGGCTTTGTTGTGCAGCCCACAGTGGTGGTTGTATGAGCCATCCTTGCCCTTATAAGGAATTGCTTAACACCACTCCATCCACTATCAACCTTCTCCTTGTTGGAAAACCCCACAAAAAATAGGATTTTGGGTGAGATGGTAAATTATAGACCAGACTTTGAGAACCACTCACCATGTCAGAGCTTCTCTAGAGCATGGCCATCATGGGATATTGCTCCTCCCAACAGCCTGAGAGAGACTTGGCCCAATGAAACGCAGAGTGAGGGCTGCAGGATCTGGCCCAGGGTCTGAATGATGTTAGTGCATCCTCCACCTTGAGCTGGGCCCGATTGCACCATATCAGACAACTTCATCAGCCTTAACTGATGGGTCATAGCAGA
Source organism: Podiceps cristatus (assembly GCA_000699545.1). NCBI lineage: Eukaryota > Metazoa > Chordata > Aves > Podicipediformes > Podicipedidae > Podiceps > Podiceps cristatus. The sequence goes on along the minus strand of KL261939.1, from coordinate 10,396 downwards.
AGCAGATGCATCCACACTGTGGAGGTGATACCCCAGTAGCTGTAATGGCTACATGCAGAGCGGGGATGGCAGGAGTGGCAATTGCAATCGTCTCGGTGGCAATGATTGCCCTTGGCAGCTTCCTACCTAATGAAGGTGTCCTTTGAAAAAGGACTATGGTGAGGAGCTCAAGACACTGCACCAAGGACGTGTCAGCGGTCAGTATTTTTCTTTTCCCTTGTGATTGTTGCCTTAAACAGCAATGTCTTATTTGTCAAGCCTGTTGGAGAAAATGTTCTCATGTTGGATCAGCAAGGAGATGCATCTAGATAGGCTGGGTGGGGGGGGCTCCAGGTTCCACCAGGCTTTGCAGAATTGCCTACTGATTGTTTTTTACTTTGGAAAGAAGAGAGGAAATTCAGTTTATCCCTCCCATCCTCCTGAGACCCCGTACTAGGCATGCAGAGTGGATAGATGGAGGTCCACCAGGATCTGCTAAGCCACATTGTTTTCCTGGACACAAGAAGGAGTGCTCCAAGCTGGCTTTGTCCCATTGGGAAAGGGTGTGTGCACTGCCATGGGCCACAATCCATTAAGGCCAAATCTCCTAATTTGTGAAAGGCCAAATTTTGTCATCTAGCACCAAAGAGAAGATTATTGCAGCAGGACTAAACCAAACCAGGACATCCACAGCACTTGGGGAACTTGGATTTTACGACACTAAATGGATGTGAGACAAAAACTGGGCAGCCATTTAAAAGAAGCCACATTAATTCTTGCTTTGTTTTACTTTAATTGCTGTGTGCCCACACTATGGGCAGATATCCAGGGTATCCAGACACAAAGTGTGGGGTTCTTCTGCCTCCAGTTAGATGGTCAAAAGTTACACGTATAAACCTCGGCTAGCTATTTAAATTCCCTCTGCAGATAAAGGAGAGACATATTTAGCAGCTCCATCAATAGTTAATTCTAAGCTGTGAAAACAACTGGAAACTGGCGTGTGAAAAATAAAATTGCTTCCTCTCCCGTTTCAAACAGTAAAAGTGCATTTTAAGAGAATAACTGCTGTTTATTCAAAGCCCTCGAGGGACATGAAACAATTCATTTCAGTCACTAACTCCATCAATGATTGACACTTGAGATTTGCTCAGTGAATTGCTTAGCATTAAACTCAAACGTATGTTGAAAAGTTTATGCTCTAGGTATTCGGGACCTTGGTTACTTGATGTATCTTAAAGGAATTTTAAATGCTGTTTGGATCTGTCCGTTTAACGGAAATTTCCTCTACAAGTAAACAGTGATTGCCAGCAATAAGCCCAAAATTAGTATTATTCATCATTACCTAGGAAGACTTAAAAAATGCATAAACAGAAATCAAAATAGAGGTGTGGCGGGCTATATAACTGCTTAAACAAATATGTTCATAGTGTGTCCACCTGGTTAGAAAACACAGTTGAAAGGCAAAAGTGGGCTGTAAATCTCCAAATTTTACAATAAGCAACTGAGGAGAATCAGCCCTGCTTAAGGGATATAGCTATGAATTGTAAATGAAAACCATGATTAAAACCAAGTCATTCAAATGAAGACTTTCTTCTTCCTTATTTTAAATCGCAATTAAAATTCATAATTTAAGCCACATCAATTTGAATCAAAGCACCCTGCCATAAAATGAGGTTTTGAACCCTTTGCGAGGCTTTAATGAGAGAAAAGGACCTTCTCCTGTTGAATGCAGTTAATGGGGATTTATTGGTACTATTCATGGATAGGAACTATTGTAGCAGTCTTCAAAATTGCATAGACTGAGAGTCTTCAGGGGGTTTTCTTAGCTGTCTGGGAAAATCTTACAGAAACAAAATAATTTTCTGTACTAGGTTGTTGTATTAAGCTTAAAACTTACTTCTCTGCAATATTCCACACGACTGTTCAGGACGGGAAAATTTACCACTCGTGTCAAAGAGGTCAGCATCTCTCATTGCTTTTTTGGCATGTGAATTACCCTGAGGGTCGGGCAAGTGTAGAGGCGACGATCTCAAGAGCCACAGAGGTGGGCTGAGATTAACTCCTGCACACTTGAAAAATGGAGTCAAGGGTTTGATTTTCCCTTGAAAAAAAAGGAGTCAAGGGTTAGATTTTCCCTTACCGGCTTGAAAAAAGGAGTCAAGGGTTTGATTTTCCCTTACCGGCTTCACAGCCAATGCAATGCCGTGTCCCATTTTGCTCATGTTTTACCCTGGTTGTCTCTTGACTGGATCAGGCTTTGCTGGGAGGCCCATGGCAATTGGTAGTTCACCCCGTTTTCAGCACACGCATTGCTGCCACCCAGCATGGCATTGTCACGGGTGGTTTGGGTGTGCGTATGCCACTGCTTTGATTCAGTATAAATTCACCTGCCCTTTGAAAGAGGCAGTGGAGAGCACAAACACTTCGTAGAATTGTGTCAAGCCAGATCAGGGGACTGATTCATCTGAAAACTAAACCAATATCAGGGGGGTTGGAACTCTGTGATCCTTGGGGTCCCTTCCAATCCAGACCTTTCTATGATTCTATGATCAGAATGGAAAAAAAAAAAAGGAGAAAGGAAAATAAGAGGGGGTCATTTCACACATTTACTGTGTGTTGCTCCTTTTTCCACCTTGACAAGAGAAACCCACAGGAACAAATTTTTATTTGTTTATTTGTTATTTTATTTTGTTTAGGCTCCGAAACAAAATCAGGTCACCAGCAGCTAGAGAGTGGGAAGATGGCTAAAAAATTGCACAGAAGAAAGTGCTGGGTTTGGAATCATGTGATTGCAACCTGGTTTGAGGGTGCTCCCTATTAGGGGACCTGGTAGAAAACTTGCTTCCCTTACCTGTGCTTTAAACATCTCTTTTGCTTAATAAATTAGAAATGTCCAACAAAGACAACTTTAATACCTTATTTAGTGTGTGTATATATATTTTCTCTCTATATATATTCAGGAGCTTGGTTACTTGATGTTATTCCAGTGTAATCACTGCTAACCACGCTGGGGAGCGCAGTGCATCGCTTTACCTACTCAGCATTTTCTCGTAGTCAAGGCATACAGTATCTTGATAAGCCATATAGAATAGTCACCCTGTGAGCTATCCATTTTTCCACAGGCTGTGGCAGTATCATTTAATTTTTTTCCTTTTTTTTTCCCCCGTTTGCGTACGTGGTGGAATGTCTTATCTCACCCTCCTGCCTTTAGACTCCAGGGAGGAGGAAAAAAAAAGTGGTCTTTGCTATTAGGTTTCAAAGAAGGACTTTTGCAAACTGAGTTTCTCCAAATACTTCTGCAGAGTCTTTCAAGTCACCTTTGTCAAAATTAGAAATCTGACATTTTCTCTTTGCCTGCATCTAGCAGAAGTCTCTTAGAATAAATGCCTGACAAGGTTGTTTCCTCATTTCTTAGAATAGATTTAATATATCTTTAAGTACTACGGCTTAATAACTGTAAACCAATTTCTACCTCCTCCTCTAGTTAAATTTACTCAAATCAATTACGGCAGAGAGAAAATTTCAGCCTTTGCCATTAATAACTAAGGCCTTATTCTTCCACTGCAAAATGACCTTCCTCCTCCCTTTCACCACTCTCATGAGTGATGTGGCATAAGACCAAAGCCCCCTGCACACGGAGCTTGTAAGAAAGAGAAAAAGATGCTGGATTAATCCAATTTTTATTAAGGATGCTAAGAATATGAGCCAGACCTCAAAGCAACATCTAAAATGGGACTAACTCAGAAATAAAAGATTACCTTTTCCATTTTGGAGGAGATTTTACTGCAGAGATTTTGGCTTTTAAAACTAAAGACCGTGTTCTGCATCTTCCTGTTTTGCAGGCTTTAGGGTGTATTCCTGACCCACCCCCAAAAAGTTCTTCCAAATCCTGAAATCTACATTTTTGGGGATGTTTTTTAAACAAATACAGATACTGTTATGCAATGTAAGGGTTTCCAGGGGCAGATCCTGGATATTTTTGGTGTGACATCAGACCCTGTTGGGGAGCATGTATGGAGACAATCATCTCTAGGGATTAAGTCATCTCAAGACACATCTGAATTTCCTTCAGAAGATGTGTCTCTCTCTACTAACAGCAGCTGGATTCAGAGACAACTCAGCTTCAACCTCAAACACCTTGGCTGAGCGTCTGAACCCACATGGCATCAACTTGGGTTCTTCAGTGGGAGGAAAAAGCCACCTGCCCACAACTGCAGAAGAGCTGGTAACACCAGGACTCTTAAGTTCTCCCTTTCTCTGCAAGGCAGCTCATCCCAAACTGCTGCCACGCAGCCCCAGAACTACAAACAGTCACAGGGCCTTGGACATTATGTACAAGTCAAGCTGCGCTGAAAGCCAAATCTAAACCTGGGATGTTGCCTGCCCGCAGCCGGTTTAATTGCAGACGCACATCTGAAAAGCAGGTGCACCAGCAGTGCTGAATTCCCATCGCCCAGACTAAAGGCTCATTCCCCTTCATTACCCCTGCTGCTCCGTGCTGGGCATTGAGGCATTGCATTGAGTTAATTTTAATAAGTTGTTTTCATTCTCTCTGTCTCCTTGCAATACTTTGTCACCAAACTGTCACCGGTGTCTGCCGAGTGCTCCTGGCCTGTGGCCAAGCAAGCTGTGTGTGCTGGTTTTAGCTGGGATAGAGTTAATTTTCTTCACTGTAGCTACTATGGGGCCGTGTTTTGGATTTGTGCTGGAAACTGTTGATAACCCAGGGGTGTTTTCGTTGCTGCTGAGCAGGGCTGACACAGAGCCAAGGCCTTTCTGCTCCTCACCCCACCCCACAGCGAGGAGGCCGGGGGGCACAAGGAGCTGGGAGGGGACACAGCCGGGACAGCTGACCCCAACTGACCCCAGGGATATTCCACACCGTACAGCGTCATGCTCAGCATGGAAAGCTGGGGGAGAAGAAGGAAGGGGGGCACTTGGAGTGATGGCGTTTTATATTCCCAAGTCACCGTTAAGCGTGATGAGCCCGGCTTTCCTGGAGATGGCTGAACACCTGCCTGCCCGTGGGAAGTGGTGAATGAATCCCATTTTGCTTTGATTGCATGTGCAGATTTTGCTTTACCTACTAAGCTGTCTTTATCTCAACCCATGAGTTTTCTCACTTTTACCCTTCTGATTCTCCACCCCATCCTACTGGGGGAGCGAGTGAGTGGCTGTGTGGTGCTTAGTTGCTGGTTAAATCACAACACCTTGATATGTACATTATTTATAGGATGGGGAAGGTGACTGCAACATGAGGAGCAGCATGTGCTGCAAAGGTGCAAAAATTTGCAAAGCAGCCACGTTTAGTGGTTCCCAACTTCAGCAAGAAGACCTGGGACCCAATAAGCAAAAGATCAATAGAGGATAGTGTGTTCAGTTTTGGGCCTCTCACTGTGCAAAAGATACTGAGGTGCTGGAGCATGTCCAGAGACAGGCAATGAAGCTGATGAAGGGTCTAGAGCACAGATCCTATGGGGACTGAGGGAACTGGGGGTGTTCAGCCTGGAGAAAAGGAGGCTGAGGGGAGACCTCGCTGTCTACAACTACCTGAAAGAAGGATGGAGTGAGGTGTCGGTCTCTTTTCCCAAGTGACAAGATGAGAGGAAATGGCCTCAAGTTGTGCCAGGGGAGGTTTCGGTTGGATATGAGGAACCATTTCTTCCCCGAAAGGGCTGTCAGGGCCTGGCCCAGGCTGCCCAGGGCAGGGGGGGGGCCCTGTCCCTGGGGGGATTGAAAAGCCGTGTAGACGTGGCGCTCGTGGGTTAGTGGTGGCCTTGGCAGTGCTGGGTTAACGGTTGGACTCGATGATCTTAAAGGTCTTTTCTAACCTAAATGATTCTATGATTCTATATTGGTGCCTTTAGGGCTCGGAGGTTTTTATTCTTTTTTGGGTTGATGGGGCATCCTGGCATTTGCTGGTTCCCAATGGCTCTCAGCAATATTCAACACCTGAGGCTGGCTCTGAGACACACTAGTGAATATGTGCACACAACCCCCAAGAAAGTCACCCCAAATAACCCACCAGAGAGCTCTGCACTCCCAGAAGGCAGTAATGTTACCACTGGCATTTTCCAAGACTCCCCAGGCTCTCACTATTTCTAGCGCTATTTACAATTCAAAGCTGGCAGCTAACTTGAAGCAGACTGTCATCCTTGAGGGAACCTGTCCTTCTCCCTTGGCTGTGGGAGAGATGAGGACGCTGATACCCATCACCTGGAAGTTTAGCTAGAAGAATACCACTGCATCAGCTTGGCCCCAGGTGGTCATATTGTAAAGGGGCAGAAACGGGCGGTGCGAAGTCAGCAGCTCCTCCTGAATCATGGCACAGCTCCAAATTTACTAGGTGTCATGATAAAAGCCCTCTAAATATGACTTGTGACTTCTCCCCTTGCAGCATCGTGAGGTTGCGTCTGGCCGTGGAAGGCTGTTGTTGTGTTGCAGCCCCTTCTCGCCAGGCCTTCATTGACGCTATTGTACTGCAGTAGATCTGGAGACCCCACCTGAGAGCATCTCCCCATCCCTGAACGCTCACCGCATGGTCTCTCCACCAACCCATACATAGTCTAAGCAGACACATGCGAAATATAGAGAGAAACTGCAGCACAGCCAGTCCTTGAAACAGCATTTCAGCTCTTCAGATCATAGAAGATTATACATGAGCTTTCTACAATAACAAGGAAGTTTTCCTTTTCTCCCCATGTCTGTCTACTTTCTCAGAAAGGGCTGTTTAGCTCAAAAGTAACATGTTTTTGGATATAGGCTAGTCCCAATGCTTAGGCACTTTGAAACTGGAGCTGTGATACCGGCAGAGCAAACCCCTCCTGCCTCCACCCAGTTTCAAGTGGATCTACAAGGACCTCCAGAGCAAAACACTGCAAGGCTTCAGCCCAGAGCTACAACAGCCAAAGACGCAATTGCAGCCATTAAAACCCCATGAAGCTCAGGTGAACCATCCCCATCCCTCCCAAATAACAAAGAAGCAACAGGAGAAAGCACCTCACTCTGGGGTGCAGAACACCGTTACACCAGGTAGTTCAGGGGGAAAGACAGGGATTTTTTTTTTTTTTAGTTGAGCCCCAATGGCACATTTGGAGGAGATGGGTGGTGCATCCCCAAACCCCACCACGCAGCAGGACCTGCACGACCCCCATGCAAAACCAGGCTCGAGCCTGATTGTCTCACAAGCTGCAAGAGAAAGACTCGGTGGCTTTGCTTGGCAATCCCAAGACCAAAGGCACTGCTCTCTGCAATGTGGAGTATTCGGCGAAACCCTGGGGGTCGCGGTGAACTGAGCTCAGGTGGGTGGAGAACAACAGGTGCCAGATGACTGTGTGCATCACTTATATTTTTTTTAAAAAAAAAAAAAAGCAATGTTTGGTCAGAAGCTCTCTGTGAAGGAAAAGGCAGGCATTGCAAGAATTCAAAGCCAACATCCTTAGGTGGAGATCAGTCAGTTTTGGAAGAAGCTGCGCACGTAAACAGGCTTTTGACGAGGAAGCTGGCAGAAACATGTGAAAAGCCTTTGGAGGGGTTGTGAGATTTCACATGCCTGCACATGGGGAATGGACCAAACCGGGCCACCCAGATTCCTGCAAAGTTCAAACCCTCCGGTGATGTTCAGCCCTCAGCAGAGCTGAGGGTGGCCATCTGTCACGCAAGCGTGCTGTCGGGCTGGGAGCGGGACGGAAGGTGAGGGGGAGGCTCAGGCTCACAACCTCCACGTTGCTCCCCGTCAGCTCAGCAGCTGGGAGGGAGGAATTTCTGCGCACCCACGGGTGGGTTGTTTGCATCGCGCTTTGTCCTGCTACTGGTGGGACCACCTGGAGATGTAGCTACTGAAGGCACCTGGGATGGGGTTTGAGCTGCCCGGAGCAGCTCAGCTGGGTGTTACGGCAGGATCTCACCTCCCCAGGGCATCACCCTGTAAGGACAAAGCCCCACTTGGACCATCCTCCCTGGCAGAGCATCAGGGGGCTCTGGGTGCTGCGGTGGGTCCTTGGGACAGGGCAAAGGGGCCACCCAGTTCAGAATCCTGGAGAAGGGGGCAAAATCCAGGGCAGGTGTGAGCAGGTGGGATGGATGCGGTCCTGCACCTAAACCCCAACAGCTCCCCTCTGCTCTCGTATAGTGATGTAACACCCCGAATTACACGGGGGCTGTTGGACAGGCTGAGGGATCCTCGCTGGCTACAACCAACCTCCATCAGTCCCCATGGCCTGAGCCCCAAAACACCCCGGAGCTCGTGTCGGCAGGCTTCGGTCTTTCAGAAGGTGCAGATGGGGAGAGAAAATGGATGATTTATAGGGCAAATAATAACCAAAGTGCAACCCCAGCCTCCCTGCAAATGCTGAGAGTAGATATTTCCAGCCGGTCTCCTGTCACCACCAACATGAATGATCACCAGCCTCCTCGTCATAAGCCTTTAAAGCAACTCTCTGGAATTAAATCAGTGTATTGTATGGTTCCAGCTCCTTTCATCCAAAGATCTTCAAGTGCTTTACAAACAATTCTTTAATTAAGCCTCCTAAACAGACCCATGGGGTATCATTACTCTATCTGCTTTGCCACTGGGGAATCAAAGGCATTGCACAGCTAAAACGGCTTGCAAAAAAGGTTAAAAAAACCTTATTGAAGTTCCTCTGACAGCAGATATGTAAGAAGACATGCTCTGCTTCAGTGTTGATTTTAAAATTGTCTGGTTAACAATTCTTTTCTCCTCCTGTAGGCATGGCCCCAATTGCCTTCTCCTGCCTGTGTCAAGATTAGTATTCAACGAATCAAATGGGGTTTAAAAAATGCACATCTTCGACGGTTTGTCTTGGACAAACAGGAACTCCCAGTACCAGGTTGCCAGCGCAGCTTTGGGAATGAAAAGGGGTGTTTTGGCAACAAGGATTTAAAACCCATCAATCTTTAGTTTACTTTGAGCCTGGCAAAGGGCTGATCTCCGGTAAAACCCCTTCCTGCCTTGTTTGCCCCCAGGACAGGTTTGAGCTGCGGCTCTTTTTAATCCTCTGAGGATAAAAAGTATCATTTTTCTCTTTTTGATGTAATTTTGCTATCATAGCCCCTGTGGGATAGAAGATCTAATGTGGGGAACGAATAATAAAATAAAATGTCCCGTGAATGCGCTGTAACGGGTAACTCCACGCTCCTCGCAGGCTGGTCGAATTTAAAGATATTACTTGCCCGATGCCACATTCGCTGCATCTCTTGTACAGACGTTCTTGTCTGAGGCTGATTTTATTCTGATTTACAGCAGGGGAAATACGGGGAACTCTCTGCAGAACCAGGGGGTTTGGACGATACGGATCTGGAAGTCAGTATTTCTAGCGAAATAGCTGCACCCAAAATAGCTGCTTTTAAAAACTTCAGTAACTTGGGGTTCGAGTCGCCTCACTCACGATGTTGCCACCGTCTTCCTCCTGACACCCAAAACCACGCTCCAAAATCCCGACTCCCTGTTCACCCACACGTTTCACATCCAATTTAAACAGAGCAAATCACGTGGGCTCCGTCCCAATTACTAGTTTTTAAGACACCAAACATCTTAGCATCACTTACAAAAACTTCTTCCCGTTTTTTTGGTTGGTTTTTTTGGGTTTTTTTTTGGGGGGGGTGGGTTCGGGGGGAAGATGAATTTTAGGCTTTTAGTAACTCAGATGATTGCAGCAGATACCAGCCTTTGAGTTAAGCACCGCTGGGACAGCCACCCCCAAAACGCAGCAAAGAGGGATGCCTGTTTTGGCCCCCTAAAGAAGAAAATCTTGGTGCCAAAACCCAGGGAGCAACATAAAAGTGCCTCTAAGGAGCTTATTTCAAAACTTAAGAGCAGCAACCAATGGCAGAAAGCACCGTTTTGAAGGATTTAACGAAATAATTTCCGAGAAAAATGTAATAGGATCACTGGAGAGCGCTATAGAAACAGGTCCCCCCACCATCCTACCGCTAAAAGGCTGTTTTGTACCGATCCCAGCGTATTTATCACTCCCTTGCGAAAAACAGAACAAAACCTTCTGAGAAGGCAAAGTCAGCTAAACTCAGCTAAATTCTGGCCGGCACAAGAAAAATTGCATTAACAGCTCCTACTTTACACCCATATTAATGAGGCTGAGGCTTCTGGAGTTTTAATGGGAAGAGAAATCATCTCGTTTGAAGCCCACGTTGGTGTCAGGGGGAGACGGGGGCTTCACACCTCCTCGCCCACCAAGCCCCGGCGGGAAAAAACCCGGCGGGTGGAGATTTCAGCCAGACCTCCATGAATTCACCCCGTAGTTAAACCCACCAGGGCCCTGCCTCCCCTTGTGCTTCTACCTCCGGAGCATCCCCCAGCTTTTGTTACCTTGAATAAAAGCACATTCAGCTCAGCAGAGGCTCTGCTGGGACACATGACCCAGAGAAAGGGTTCAGCTAT
>KL261938.1:2794-25665 GCA_000699545.1 Podiceps cristatus | reverse complement strand
CATGAGACAACAGTGGCTGTGAGCTACCCTGAAAGAAAGGAATAAAGTGTTTAGAAAGTCAAGAAAATAGTCAGCCGTGAGCCACCCTGAAATGAAGGAACAAAGTGTTTAGAAAGCCAAGAAATAGTTCTTACACTGAACTCAAGTGCAGAATAGTTTTTCAGGCCTCCTATGGACTTTCAGCTCAGAAAGCATAGCTTTAAGACTCTGCAAAATTTTAATTCATTGCCCCCAGAAAAGCCATTCTGACATCTCTTTACCATTTCAAAATCCTCCTGCAAGCCACTGGTAGCTCAGTTTGTTTGTCTGCAACAGAAGTTAAAAAAACCCTGTGTATGATTTATCATGGAGAGTTAGCTGGCGTATGGATTTGGCATCCTTGCAAATATCAACGTAAGCAGATTTTTCATAAACATATTGGAAAAGCAAGTACAAAATCAAAATTCCAATTCTAGCACTTTTGACCAACTTTTGATCCTGATAAGAACAGCACATGTGTAGGGCCTGAACGTACAAGACACACAGCTACGTTGCCATCCTTCTGCTCCAAAATAAGATGACATAAGTGTGCTACAGGTATATTAAGTCTAAGTTGCAGTTTTCTACTACAAGTAGTACTTTCACTCTCTGAAATCACCACAGTATACTCAGGCCATGTGTGTACATGACTGAAGGCCAAAGGCCTCCAAAAAAATCCATAAGATGCATGTTTACACAATCTCAACTTGCCTTTTTTTTTAAAAAAAAAAAAAAAAACCACAACCCTTCAGTTACCTAATTGGTAATAAACAAACAATTGAAAAAATAAAAAACTTATTTGACTATCACATTCATTTTAAGATAAAGAATGAGGAACCTGTAGTAGACATTACTATTACATCCCCTCCAAATCATTCCAGTTTCAGAAGATCAAGAAAAGGGGGAAATGCCAGCATAAAATGAACATGGGAATACTTTAGAAATACCCATACAGAAAAGAGAAAGATTAATTATTCCAAGTTTCAGCAAGTCAGCTTTGCAGCACCTACCTCCAGGGCAAAAAAGAAACCAGTGAAAGGATTGGATCCAACAGTAACATACTGAGACATAGCAGGTGGGCTGTTTTTTATGGCTGCATTATATCCACCTATATTGGAGGCAGTCTTCATTTGATCAAAAGGAGACAGTGTCATGATGCCTATGAAAAATATTAAAGTGAATGTCTTATACTTTCAGAACAAACGTATGCAATAGCTCTGAAAGTTTAAATATATTCCTGCGTTCTTGACTGACCAGCCGGCATTCAGGGGGAAGGGGGGAGGAACAGCTTTAACCACAGAAATTCCAAAGAATACAGCAGAACCTAATGCACTCAGGTTAATTATAAAGCGTAGTTGGTTTGTTTAGAAGAAAAAAAACTTCAGCAGAGTTCAACGGCAACAACACCTCTATGAAATTCACTTCACAGGCCTGGTTAGCCCTCTTCCGACCTCTTACCTGCTTTTGTGAAAAGGATGGAAGAGAACTTAAGCTCACTGTCCCTCAGATCTATCTGTCTGACAAGAACCTTGGCTTCTGCAAATTCCCAAGTAGTAAAAGTCTTTGAGAACCTAGAAGTCAGTTTGTCTTTTTTGGAAAGGAGCAGTCTCAAATTTTAGTTTCTTTACATGCTAGACTCAGGAAAGACCCACACGAGTTTTAACTTGCCTCCCAGACAGTTCCTTAATGTGGCAGAAATGGGAAGAACTGCATCTGATCTACTCTTTCTCAGCTGTTTATTACCAAACAGAGGACAAGACAGCTACAGCTGTAACATCCTCTCTCCCCTCAAGTGGAGAGTGGAGGCTCAGCTAGACTAGAAAAGAAAAATATACTTTTGACAAAGGTTAATGAGATCATTTAGTATGACAGCCTTCTCCCACTATGTATTCCTATGCAGCCAGTACCACTAATAAGTGCTCTCACCCCAAAATTAACAGCTCAAAAACATTCAATTTCATTTAAGCCAAATATTTGAAATTAAACAGAAAAGCTTACCAATACTAGCATGGTCAACAATCGTATCCACATCTTGCAAACCCCACTTCTTATAAGCTAATGGTGGAGGCTGAACATTCTCATTGCCAGATGCTGCAGCTGACAAAAGTGGATAAAACACAAAAAAAAACCTACTGAGTCAAAGACAAAGGAATAGCATAACTGAAGGGAAAAAAATTGATGCGATCTGAAGCCACAGAATAGCCTAGTTTTAAACTAACATACATTTAAACTACTGCTGAATTAAAATGGCCTTTCAAAATACCTACCTTAATGAGATGAAAACATTTTAAAAAGTTAACTGAATAAAATTGCACATGATACTTCATCACAACTATATTGCGTACTTGCAGAGAGCTTTGTTTTACTAGTCATTTAAGGTTTAATATTCTGGACAAATTATAAAATGCTACTACAATTTATTTCTGTAGTCTGGGCACAGAAACTCCCCAGCCGAAGTACTTGCAAAGTCAGCACATTCACTAGATGTGTACCATTCTGAGGTAAGAACAGTGGTAAAACTAAAGCAACGAGTGAATTTCTTCAAAATGTCTCTTACGAGAAACCAATAATCAGGAACGAAAAAAGACAGAGCACTCTGGCTGCAGACACCACAACTAGCTACAAGTCCTTCTCTGCGAATAGTTACCTACTCTCATGAAGAGAGTACAGCATGTTCTGGTTGTGAAAGTAGATGGGTATTTCCATTATAGTATCTGTATCTTTTCCTTCTTATTTGTTGCATGATTCATATAATATCAGTTTCTAAAGTTCTGATTTACAAGAGTTTTCCCTTCTCTTATATTCCATGGAAACATTACCTTTCCATTCATGAGGATAAGAACAGACATTATTAGACAGACCCAGGGAACCATTTAGCATAGCAGATCAGGAACTGAGCACAGCTAAAACCAGGTGTCTAGGGAAGAACATTAGAACAAGGACACACATCTGATGCTTCCTCTAAACAAGCTTCTAAAAAGACTTTCTCAGCCAGAGGTAAGCTCTAAGCACTCAGTAAATCTCCACAGCTTTCTTCTCCACTAATGTGTCTGTTTCCCTCTGAGCCCAAGCAAGTTTTTAAGCATTCACATCAACCTCAGGCAAAGAATGCTACAATTTAACTTCACACCTCAAACATGTCTACTTTTTATTTTGAATTTACTATCACCTGGCTTCATTTCACGCCACTTCACCCTGAACTGGAAGAAAGAGTGAGCAATCCATTCCTATTGGCCACCCCCATGTGATTCGGAGAAGAGCTGTCTCACCACAGCAGCATTTCTCAGTGCTTTACCACTCATCCCTTCTATGTAAGATTCAAGCCTTAGTTTAACAGTGCTGCTGTCCCAACAGTTCCTAACGCTGTCATGCTGGCAGATTCATTGTGCTTCCCACCTACACCCAGCCTCAGGATTGTCTGATGTGACTTGCTGTAGAGAAAAATAAGAATCTGACAAATCTGAAGTTCAGTGAAAACAACCATCAGGAATTGGGGATAAACAGGTGCTGTTGCTGAATTGTTAACATTTTGTCTGGCAGAACTGTAACAGCGTCATACCCGTGCAACCTGCCGCACAGTACTGTTACGCAGTTCTCCTCTCACTCCAGGAACTGACCCAGTTTCCAAATCAGAGTATAAACAGGCACCACACTAAAGGAACAGGATCAAAGACTGCACAATCAAGGCAGGTATCAAAAGCTCTTAGAGATTAACACAAAGAGCAGTGACCATTACTGACATCATCACAGCATTATCACTTCCCAGAAAGTCCTTAATGGGAAGAATTTCACAGACAGTGAAATCAGCATCCTGATGTGCTAAGCAGCACCTCAGCAGTATCTGTGGGTTAACCCCAGTGGGCAGCTAACCACCCCACAGCTGCTCACTCACTTCCCCCTACAGTGGGATGCAGAAGAGGATCGGAAGGGCAAAAGCGAGAAAACTTATGGGTTGAGATAGAGACAGTTTAACAGCTAAAGCAGAAGCTCTGCATGCAAACAAAGTGAAATAAGGAATTCACTCACTACTTCCCATCAGCAGCCAGGCGTTCAGCTGTTTCCAGGAAAATGGGGCTTCATCATGCATAATAGTTACTTGGGAAGTCAAATGCCATTAACTCTGAACATTCCCCTTTCCTTCTCCTCTCCTCCCAGCTTTTATCACCAGGTACAACATCAACTGGTATGGGATAGCCTTTTGGTCACTTGGGGTCAGCTGGCCCAGCTGTGTTCCCTCCTAATTTCTGGTGAACCCCAGCCCGCTCGCTGGCAAGGCGGTGTGAGAAATAGGAAAAGCCTTGACTCTGTGTAAGCGCTGTTCAGCAACAGCTAAAACATTGCTGCCTTATCAACACTGTTTTCATCACAAATACAAAAACATACCACCGCACCAGCTACTATGAAGAAAATTAACTCTGAGCCAAAAGAAATATACAGTATTAGGGTGAGAATGTGCAAGACAGTCAGCACTACTTGGACAGCTTGTGTTCCAAGAACATCTTCTGTAGAGGAAGAAGTATGCTTGTATGCAGCAGAAGCCTATATATTGATGGACAAGCAAGGAAGATCCAAATTCCACCTTGATTTCATATTTAACAGATGTAATTAAACTACATGTAATGTAAAATACTATTAACAGAGTCAGAAATAACCATTTCCTCTTAAAACGTACCTCTTGCTACCTGATTGCGACATGCACGAAGGGACTGAAAGAGGCTGAAACCATCAATTGTCACAATTGCAGCTGGGTACAAGATACTTAGTTCTTCATTCTGCGGAAGAAAATGAGAGAAGGGAGGGAAAAGAAAAAAAAAAAATCACTGTTACCACTGAAATAGCTTATTTTCTGGCTTTTTATACCATTAACTACACAAAGATGAGGATTACATCCAGGCAGTATCTAAGAAGCCGCAGGCAACAGTCTAAGGCAAAACTACAGAAATGCAGTATTAAACCATCCAATATATGAATAAGTTATTTAGGCACATAATTTTGTATTTTTATCTTCTTTCAATGACTTTTAATTTTGCTTAATATATTTTATGGCTTAGGGAGAAAACACAAAAGTTACAGCAGCTTGTGAAGGCTACAGAAAAACAGGTTTATCTAAAATGCAAGTATCAAGGTTTTATAAACCAAATCCTGAAACTGGATTAGTGCCCGAATTACCACTTGGGCACATAAATGCTTATTTGGCAATATGAATTCAAGACTTAAATTTCTCAATGCTTCTGTATTTCAAAACTGATACCAAAAATGTCATGCTAAATCACATAAGCATTTGTATAAAGCAAACTTGGAAATTTCTGTAACTTCATTAGTTTTCTGCATAAAGCATGCCAACTCAGCCAAGAGCAAATAAAGCTGGCTCTTCTACTAAATAGCTTGAGCTCTGCAAGAGCCTTCTCTGCAGGAAATATTCATAATGACATGCAGGTTCCTAGCACTATCTCCTATGAAGATTGTTTTAATTTTCAGCTATCTTTTTCGTGAAATAATTAAGTTCTTATGAATGAGTACATATAGCTCTTGGCACCTGTCAAGGTGCATTTTCTCCTTTCATCAACACATTATCATATTTCCTGCACAGAAATGAATAAACAGGAAATGAATGAAGCCTTCTTCTGTAAGATTATCACAGAGAAAAATAGAACAAATCTAGAGTGCTAACTAAATACTCCAAAAAAGATAAAAAGAAATTCCAAATCCTCAAACTATACAGGTATGCATACTTCTAGAACAAGAAATCCATAGAATCATAGAAAGGTCTGGGTTGGAAGGGACCCCAAGGATCATAGAGTTCCAACCCCCCTGCCACAGGCAGGGACACCAACCTCCAGGCCTGGATCTACACAAGGTTGCCCAGGGCATCCAGAGTCTCTTGTTCAAAGGAATTGTCCACCCATCAAAAACTGGTAAAGGACATTGAGGACTCACAGAGAAGACTCCCTTCCACACCCCCATAACACTGCCACTTTGCTTTTGAAATAATCTGACAAAACCTGTTCTGTGACACCAGGATGCCTGGGAATTTCGTAGGTTCTGCACTTAAGCTGTAGGACAGGATCTTCATTTAAAAGCTGCGCAAGAAGCAGTACTCCACTCTAGAACAGAAAGAATAATAGCATGAGTGTTTCTGTCCCTTTTCTTAGGAAAGGCAAAAAGCACGGTCTGCAAAAACAGAATGTTTACAGAAATAGATGTTTGTTACAATAGCTGCTTGTGGGCCTGCCCTGCCAAGAAACATACCTCCGTGTAAAAACGAACATAGCCAGAGGTGAAGCCAACCACAATGCAGGTCCAGTCAGGACGGCCTGTGGAACTCCTGTTTCACAAAAATACACGAGAAGTTAGAAACAAATCCTGCTCTAAGCTGTAGACATGTAAAAGCATAACATAAGGAGACTGATGATGCATATACATAAGAATATCAATCCTTACCTCTTCTGACTTGCCAATGGGATACACAATACACTACTCACACATTCACTAGAAACAGAAAGATAAAACTAATAAGTACATTTTTTCTCCAATTGTGAAATTTTGCTCTACACAAGAGATCTTGCCAAGTCAGCATTTTTAGTATTTTAAGAATATATTAATGGCGCACACAATTTATCAAATTCACACTAAAAAGCAAAAAAAACCCCACCTTTTCATTTTAAAGACATTTTCAATTACAAGTTCAAGAGTGCTCAAATAGATTGCATGAGTTCTTATTACACCTTGCTAATGTTCTCTTTCATCATTCACATATGATTATTCTGCCAGTACTCTTCAATAAAGATTCAAGTTAAATCTCATATACCTAAAGGTAAATAATGTTTTTCTGATCTATTATGATATTCCAAGAACAATCACTTCTTTAAAAAAAAAAAAAAAACCACAACTGAACTATGTTTAGCAAAATGAATTTTTGAAATATATTACACAATTACATAGATTTTATATCCATTGCATTTCATGCTTTATAATTTGAGAGCATTTGAAGGGCTAACTCTTCCTCGTTAATGCAATAACTGAGCATGCTCAGTGCATGTCAGGCAAAGCATGCAGAAGGCAAGCAGAGGAGCAGGCCTCAATATTTCAAAATTTAACTGTTACCATGATAGAAAGTTTTACACTGTCTGGGGAAACAGAAGCAGTACAAAGGTTTTATGAAAGTGCATATAAATTCAAGATGACATCCCAAATGGCACTTGAAGCATAAATGCCCGCAGTATTGTTGATTATTTGCATTTCAGGTCACCTCCATTCCCCAAGGAGCGATTAAATAAATCAGGCTAAACAGTTACAGAAAAAAAGCTTTCTAAATGCACGTTTGACATGAGCTGCAATTCAATTACAACTTCAAAGCAATGTTAAATATCTCAGTGAAATCTCATCACAGAACATTATCAGCTGAAGGCAACTTGGTGGAGAGGAGGGGGGGCGAGGGGGACGGACACGGACACGACACCACCAAAAAAGTACTCACATCTTTTGACACTCTGACAGTAATTGCCGTATTTACACTTCCACAGAAATAGAACCCTCACCTACACAGGAAACACTCGCAAACCTTAAATCAAGATGGAGTGAATATAACTGTGCCTATCTAAAGCAAGCTACCTGTTTCGTATGACAGCGTCTCTTGGGGCTGTAACAGTAATAAGAGAAAAAACCCCAAACAGAGTTTCTTTTCCTTTTTTTAATAAAGATGACAGACCAATTTCTGTGGTAGTATGGGGGGAAAAACTTAAGAGATGCACATAAAGGAGTTCAAATGTGTGGCAGCAGCAGTTTTATAAAAAAGGATTATGATTTTTACAGATTGGAGAGGCTGATTAAGTCAACACCTCCTGCAGCATAACAGAAGGTTGAAGCCAACAGGGAGCATGTTCAAAGGCAGACAGCAACTCAAGGCCACAAACTTAATAAGAAAATGCAAAATCCTCTTCCATATGGGAGGTTTGAGAAAGCATCTGTCTGATTATTTGAAGACAGATTGAGCAGAAATATTGTATAAATACCAAATGCATGACCAAAGTCAATTTTCCAAGTCCCTAAATGACTTAGAGCCCAAAATCATTTCTTGATCAGAGATGACTCTATATATGCCTGAGGTTTTAAAAATTAAGTATTTCTAAAAAAACTTTATACGTTTCCAGTTGCAGCATCCCCTAACAAAATTTCATCTCTACTATAAAAACAGATTTTTCAAAAAGGGTACTTATTTTTTTCATTTCTAGAACACGAACTTATGAAAAAGACAATAACCCAGATCTCTTAAAATGTCTCAATTACATACAAATACGCTGATTTGCACAGAGAGTACCTCTGATAATTTGCATGAATTTGTCCCAAGATATCACACTACACATGAAGAGTGACCTTTGCAGACAATGTTTCTAATCACTCAGGTTTCTCCATTTCTATTTTCAACACTAAAATGCATAAGACAGCAAATGCACAAGACAGCAAATGCACTTGAATGAAAGAAAAAAAAAAAAAAACCTAGTAAAAAGCATATGCTACTAATTATTCAACGTGAAAATGACATTTTAATCACAGCTGCATTTCAAAACCTACCCTTCTTCAACATTCAGAGAGCCACTCCAGCCAACAGCATATTGCATCTCCTCTTTTCCCTTGTCACTGTGCTTCCATTTAGCTGCCATTAAGAATAAGGACAACATCTATAAAACTGTAATGTTTTGCATCTCACAAATGTAGTTCTATTCCTAACCTTTCTCTTCTGTACAATACATCCTATGACACAGTCTAAGTTCCAATTACAAACCTTGAAGACCATAAAAATAACATGATATTCTCAGTGACTTTTCTGAAGACCACTCATGTTTTCTTAAAAACTTACATGGAACAAGCAGCTACTGAAATTCTGAAATATCTAGTTTTGTTTAAAAATATCTATATAGTAATATCTACTTCATGAAATTCATGAAACAAGGATCCTCAGGAGAAAAGTACTAAGCAAGGGCAAACTTTGGGGAAGATTACTGAAGATGAGCTTAAACAAACAGAAAATTTTAATTTTAACTGCCAAGAAGGACATGGGAAACCTACATCAAAACTGACCATTTTTAATCATCGCATCGTAATCCAGGTTAGAAAACACTATACTTTGTTATTCACGGGGTGCAATTACAGCTGACATTTGATTGTTGAATCACCTTGCCAATGGACAACTGAAAAATAGTTGGTGTGTGCCATTTGTCTGACACCTAAAACCAGAGATACAGGAATGCTTCTGCGACTGTGTGGTACACTTGCCACTGCGCAGTTCAGCAGAAGCAGCTCTCCAGCAAGTGAGCTAAATCACCTCCTTATTCTTGATCCAATAAGAACTTTCTGAGGAATACTGCTACCTCTTAATTTTTGCCAAAAAAAAATAGCAACTAATCTACATCGGTTTGGGAACACACAACTTTGCAGGGAGTGACAAATGCAGTATGACAACTCAATGCAATCTGCCTAATTATGCAACTCGGAGCTTCAGCAGCCTGGTTTTGTTTTAAAATGGTAAAATATTCCCCATATCAGGTTTCCCTTCATCACACTCACATAACGCCAACTGCAGCTGTTAATAGCACCAGCATCTCAGGCAACAGAATATATGTAAACAGCAGCTGGCTGATCACTGTTCAAATATTAATAAAGGAAACTTTAAAAGTTCTGAGAGTTCTACTTTAGAGTAAAATATAATGCTACCCATTCTTCAACATGGAGAAGAATCTTCTATTAAAGTTGGAAATCTCAAAAATAATCCACTTCAATACTATCTCCTCCAAGTGACAATCGCTCAGTTAGCTCATTTTTGTTCAAAGGAAAGGAAAAATAAGGTCAAGTATTTCTTCATGGCTAAAATTAATACAAAAGGTTTTTTTCTTCTTATTGAGCACAATTAATGTCAATACCTCTGATCATCTCAAACAACTAGTTTATAGTATATATTAATTCTACATAATAAAATCATTTTCTCTGATCAAAATACAGCTGAGAAGTAAATACAAGACAACTTACTTGCCAAGCAGTACCTAGGAAATGCATAATGCTTACATAATGCTTACTATAAAACACTCCAAAATTCCTGGGGAGTGGGGAAGCAGATAGGGGTGAGGGGAAACAAACCTTGCCCTGATTACTATTAACTGTATTAGCATATATACATACTAGAATGTATACTTACGCACTAAAAAAACTGCTTTCTGTTCATTTGCTATTACCATCAGGTCATTTGTTGGTGACAAGGACAACACACAGTCCTGAAGCCAGTAATTTCTCTGGTTCTTGGGATTAGATTCCTCTTCTTCCTACAGGTAAAGCTTTAGTCAACGTATGCAACAATTCTGAAACATAGCAGAACCTGCAAGATTCATGACAACAGTGTGGCTTGCCCTCCATACCAGCACTGAAGGGACTATTACTTATCTAGTCATTAGACCTCCAATTTGCATGAAAAGCCATGAGAAAGCATCAACCTTACACTAATTCTACCTGTTTTTACAAAACAGAAAACAATGAAGTACTCATCACTAACTCTACTCCTCAAAGTCTTCTGCTGTCACCAGAGAGACACCAAAAGAATGAGATTTACAGTTTTATTATTATTAAAGACTAGAATGAATCTCTTTAGTTATTCCCATTATAATCCATACTCAAAATGAACAATTTATCCAAGCTCATAAACTGACTAGCATTAATACATGAAAATATGATGAAAGTAACTAAGCTGGCGTTCACATTAAAGCCTCATAGTAATATACAACAGGTATGAGTGCCTTTCCACAAGAAGGAACTTTACAAAGAAACAAATTCAAACTAAGTGCCAAGTTTTTAAGGATGGGTAAGTAAAGACTTAGATACCATGTTACAGAAAAAAGCATCTTTTTTTCCTCAGAGTAACAAGCCAAATATTTGATTGCAGAACAAACAAGGTAGCTCCCACAAACTGTAGTTCAAAGACAGAAAGTACTTAATGGGTTTTAAGTGGATGCTACAAGGTGTCTTCACAGCTGATACTCCCACTTTCTTAGCTCCATCCTCTTACCCTGACCACAGCAATATAAACACCTTTTCTTGTCCAGTCTCCATTCCCATAGCCCCCTATCCAAACCTACCTCCTCCTAGCTTTCCAAAATATTACTCTGTCCTCTAGTATCTCAAAGCAGCTATGCACAAATAAAAAACCCAGCAACTTCAGTGTGATCGTTTTCTGATCTATGCAATTTATTCTGTTATAATAAAGTTGCATCTACTTGAAAACATGCACATTTACTCCCAGTAGAAACAAAACCCCACTAAACTGTAGGAATAATTCGCGTATCATACTCTTAATAAGCTATTCATTGTATTTCCTTTCGTAAAGTTGTACCATAAAACTGGTCACTTTGCACACGTAAGAATACCCTGTGTATCGTCATAAGGTCTATATTAGCACACTACAAACACTCTCCTACCTACCTTTGTCCACACTATCTCCTGATGTGTGCAAGGAAACCACCTATTCTCATGTCATTTTTGTCTGTTGGTAGATGCCAAGTTCCACAGCGACATTTCTTCCCTAATTACTGGCATTTTTCAAGACTTTACAAAAAGGTGATGAAGTTGTCTGGGATCCTAATGACAATCTGATTTCCTCATGACAGAGATAAATCTATCATGCAAAAACACATAAGCAAAACCCAAAGAAGAGCCTTGTACTAATTTTTAATGTAATGGTTTTCAAACTGAGGAAATGAAAGGTTTGTTTAAAGATTAAAAGGAATTAAAATTATATCTCAGAATTTAAATAAAATTATCTGCATGCATAAACAAAATTTGAAATCTGAAAACATAAAAACTTGTCCAAAGAAACTACTTTAAAAGGTGAAATGAATGATTAAAATCAGCATTTACAATAAGATTTTAACATCATCATCCCTACAAAACAGCTAATCAGTTCCATAAAAAGATACCTTATGGAAGAAAATAAAACTTTAGTTTGGGGTTTTGTTTTGGGTTTGTTGTTCGTTGGGGGGTTTTCAGTGGGTTTTGTTTTAGTTTTCAATTTTCAATGCCTTCTCAAAAGTTTCTAAATTCCATGAAATAGGCATTTGCCCAGGTGATTTGAGTAATTTCAAGAAAAGATGCATTTTACACCAACTGTAATGCAAATGAGCAAACAGTTAAAAGTTTTAATGAGGTAATTCATTGATACACTAATAATTCTCAACTCTGTGGTAGACTGATACACTCATTTTGGTGTGTGTTCAGACATAACAGACTCACATATTTTATATGCTCCTACACAGAACCACCCATTTGCTGTGGATGACAGTTACGTTTTCTTTCTAAAGAGTTTGAGCTGCAACCACTAGCAACTTGGGAGGAAAACATGTAAGCCAAGGAGAAGGAGGTCTTTAGCAAGAAGGGTGTGAACTGCCTGGCAGTGTCTGACATTTTAAAGAAAGGAGTGAAAAATAAGACAATTTCATTTTTAGCAACACCTGCTGGTCCTATCAAATTACAATGTAAGTAGAAAACAAAGCATTTGTTCTCCTCATTAAGGAAGTTATAAACATTACAGCCCAGCATAACAAAGATGTGGCCTGAAAAACACGCTAATTTCATGGCAATTAGAGTGGAGCTAAATACCCATTCTATTTAGAAGTGTTTATACTTTCTCATGCCCTGACATCAGTGGTTCATCCCTAGAAGACACCATGCTCATTCCAATTTGTTGGTCACCTCAGCTGAAAAATCTGTTTCACTGCTGAAGTAAGTAGTTTCAAGGATACTGCCCAACTCCTTGGGCATACTTCCTGCATATTGAGATAAAGACAGCGGTAAGAGTTTTGTTAGCAAGGTGAGGTCTGGATTCCTCAGTCAACCTCATTACCACTCTCTAACAGGGAATTAATCAAGTAATTATTTTCAGATGATTCATTCAAATGACAGGGACTTCTACACAGACAGCTGCCCTAGCATCTTATGCAAGTCAGTTGACAGCTAGAAGTCTCAGCCTTACTAATAATGATAGACTAGCCATGTTATTCTTAGTTGAACTGTTTGGGCAGAGGGATGTTTTTCCCCCTTTAAAGAGCTAGTGCCGCCCCATCCTACATACATAATTTGATCCGCACACCACAACATAAAAGAGTAGTACACGATCACTGGAAAGATTCTCATAACAGTAGTTCGTGATTTAGGAGTCTTTGATTTATATAATAATCTCCCATTAATTAATAATTCTACTGCCATGCCCTACTGTCTCTGGCTAGCTATAGAACAAAAAAGATGCCCCCAACTGCAGCAGCTCAGAAAGAAATGTGTATACTCTAATGAGAAAAAACCTACAGATTACAAGAATATGGGTAATTATCACAATAGGTAACATTCAAGCTATATTTAGAAACAATTAAAAGAGCAAGGGACAAATAAGCAGCCACATTTAAAACACTGGTCAAGATCCTTCTTGCCCAGGTGATAACTATATAGGAGAAAAAAAACACAAGTGGAAAAATCTTTTAGAACAGGCAAGTTAGCAATGAAAACTGATATATATATACAGATATGAACTTACGGGTTCTTGTAATTCTGCTTCATCCCAAGCTCCCCAGCCACCATCTTCCCAGCTTGTTGATTTGCCTGCTTGAAGCAAAAAAAAGATTTGTCACATGAATGCAGCATAGGCAAGGAAAAGCACAATCAAAAAAGATGGCTGGTGGCTGTTTTCCTTTCTCCACCAATGCATTATAACTTTGTTTATGGCAGATACTAAATGAGTTCCACAGAAAGAATCATGAAGTGGTAGAAACAGCTGTCTTATTTCTCTGTATCTAATTCCATTTCTGACACTATGGAAAAGTTATAACGGGTTATAACCTAAGTACAAATTGGAAACAGGTGTAACACCTGTGTCACATTAATTCTGACAGACTGCAGCAGGGCAGTTACTCAGGGCAAGTAACATCTTACAGTGCCTGGTGCAACACATCACCGATCCTTCAACAGGGGGTCTCTGCACTTTCCTAGAACAAATTACTCAGTCAAACGTGTCTTTCTGAGGCTTTTCCACAGCCATTTCAAGAGAGCCAAGACATATTTCTAGTTTCATACAGCAAGCTGAAGCAAAGAGTGAGGGTATAAGGGGAGGAAACCCCATGCGTCCACTTGACAAAAACTTTATCCAGCAGGTACAGATCCAAGAACTCACTGCAAAATTTAAGCTTTGGCTTGATTTATCACATTGTTACTACCCCAAAGATAACAAAAGCCCCATCTTGTACATATCAGGCAGCTACAGAGGGGAAGTAAGGGCACAGCATGCTCTCTCCAACCCTTCACGACTTTATACACCTGTCCCAAGGTATCTTACTGACATAAGATCACCTATAAAACAATGAGAACCACATATGAACAATCTTCTGAGAAATAGTATTTCTATACATAAGTAAAATATCTTCCTTTCCATAAGGATGGATTTTGGATTGGTTTAAGTCAATTGCAGAATAAGCCAGTAGCAATGGGAGTTCATTTTAACAGGACATGGAAATTCATCTGTGACAACAAAGCACCTGAGCCTGTAACCAAACTGATCAACTTTTCTAATTTTTGTAACCAAAGTGATCAGATCTCAATCAAGCGATTAATTATGTTTTAAAAATGCTGCTATATATCCCTTGTATATCCCTGTCCATCTTGGCAATAGGTCAAGGAATGCTGAAATGAACCAAAGCAACTGATTTATAGTGTAGTTTTGTAACTAAGGTAGAGGACTCCAAGAACATCTTGCTTAGGAGATAACACTTGCTGCAGACACCACACATTCTACCTCCTACACCGATGTGAGCCCATACAAGGAAAATCTGACCTGGGTTCAATCAACAGACATGAGTAAGGGGCATCAAACGACCACCAGAGGAGCCCCAAAGACCCCGAGCATGTGTGACAGGGAGGTGAATATGGAAATGAGTTATGAGAAATTATTAGTATAAAACCACCTGTTCTGGGCAATTGTATGAATATGTATGATCATAGTAAATAAATATTGTACTTGATACCTCAACGGGATGCACGCCAGGTGGAGCGATCCGCCATGCATCCAGCGCTGCAATAAAGAATGCCTGCCTTCTCAAACTTCAAACAAGTCTTAGAGGGTTGTCTTGACCGACCTTTTCAGTAACAAGCCCATGATAATGGAGATACCACCATCACCACTCCCAAAGCAGCCAAAGCAAATGCTGAAGCTGTGGCCTCAGAGGGGAAAATGAGCACAAGGACCTTTGCATTCACCTCTTTGCAAGCCCACACAGAGGAAAGTTAAGGACACACTGATCACTCATCAGCTTCAGTTACCTCATTCAGAAACCTCTGAGAAACCACACACAAAACACCACAAACACCCAAGATCCACAGAGACAGGCCTACTTCTCAGTTGTCTTATAAAAGTTACTATATTAGTCATATAAAACACATCTGAAATTCTTTCATACAAAAAAACAGAATTTGGTGTGAATGTAAAAGCCTACCGAAAAGGTAATTATGCACATAGTAGTAAAAGATGCATAATTCTCAAGCACCATCATCATTGGAACCTTCAATAAGTCAATAAGCATCCCTGCAGTTCAGTAGAAAAGCCAACCACTGACTTCAAAAAAAAAAAAAAAAATAAATAAAAGCAGTAACAAGAATAAGACTTCAAGACTTTTCCAAGGATTTCTTTCAAGTTTTTCATTAACTGATGTCATGGCTACATTTACTTTAAGAAATTGTTTAAATGCTATGTCTCAAATTAGTTTAGATTTAGTTTTAAACAAGCAAGATTTTGCCATTTTGGATGGCAAAACAGTCTGGATAAAAAGGTTTACATCACAAACAGGCCAATTTTATTTAGTCTAAAAACTCTCGTTCCTTTGCCACCGAACAAAACAAGACAGAATCCAGGATAAGAAAACAGAAATCTGTATTCTGTTTGTTCAGGCAGGTTTTTTGATGTTTATATGGCTAATGAACACACACAAAAAAAACACTTAAATATTTTAGCTTAAGAAAGAAACTTTCCACCAATACTGTTGAGAAGGTATTTCACAAGACTGTAGAAGACAAAACACCTACTCCATGAATAACCTTCGTTAAAACTGAAAGGTCTGTACCATCTACAAAATGGATGAGTCAGCCAGTTTTACTGCATCATCATCAATACAGATCTAACTGCAGTTATTTCAGGCATAACTAAATAAGCAACAAGCTTCCAAGGGTCACGGTCTCATCTTGTATTTGAGGTTGAGCATTTCCCAACATACAAATATATAAAGGAGAATTATGGCAAATACTGTTGAATATAAACTGCAAGAGAAAACAGTAACTAACTTGAATGTTTAGCTTAAGATAGCTAAAAAATTTCTACTTCTGTTTGCATTTTATTATCTCAAAAGGCAACAGCCTTCCTCTAAAATTAAAGGAGGAGAAATCTATCAACATGCCACAGTCCAGAAACATAACTACATCCAGGAAATAGAGTCAGGGCCAACACATTCCCTACAGCACAGAGCAGCCCAACCTTTCCAAGAAACCTCAGCCACTTCAATTCTGAGACTGAACACCCAAAATAAAACTTCAGCTCTGAGGATTCTTGCTGCCTCTTTGCAAATAGCTACATTTTCATGTTGTCATCTTCCCCGGATGAAACTAGATCAATCAAAAAAGGATGGAAAACTGAGGTAATGCTGAGGCATCATCCCACCAATGAAGCTGCAGAGATCTTCCAGAACTGTGACCTGCTCTGCAAAGCCAGCATCTCTGACAGCTCACAAGGGGTTCACAAGCTTGCTCCTTCATATCCAGCCTCCACACTGCATAGACTGCCCCAGCACGTGCTAATCATCTGTATTTCTCAAGCCCCTGCATACAGTCTCCCCTTCCTTCCATGTATTCTTTAAAAAAAAAAAAAAATCAATTAAAAATAAAATGGTTTCCTTATCCATGTAATTCAGACCCTTCACATATGCAATGTCTATTGAAGCGGGGTACTGAACAACAAACAACGAATCTCTGAAACAAAGGATAAAGCAGCAGAGGAATACACCTGTCATACTTTAACTCAAAGCACACTGTTGCTCACCTGTGCCAACAAATGACAAAACATCCCACCGAAGCTGCCAGCTTGCAGAGACTTCCCCAAGTACCTGCACCTGACAGCGTTGATCAAGTGGGAGATGACACAGGGTCTAAGTTCTGCCTGCAATGAAGATTTTGAAGAAATACCCCACTGCTCCCTTTAGTAACATTACAGATCAGAACTAGCAACTGTGTAATGAAAGATATTATCTAGTAAACAATACCTAAATTAGCCCTAAACAGTTCTTGACTTGCAACAGACTCGTTTTTTCCAGTCCACTGTTGGGAAAACCACGCTTTCCTGTGCAAACCTACATTTCTATTAATCTCCATGTCTGACTAGTAGTAGATGTCTGGTAAACAGTTCTCCCTGTTTTGATAAAGCAGCAGCAATACATCAGATTTTGCTTTTAGTCTAAGACTTCCTCCCCAAATCATAGAATATTTCTCTGAGCACAGAAAATGGCCAGTGTCCTCCCTTCCAGAGCAGCATGGCAACCCGGGGCAGGCAGCAGAAGCCTCTTCCTCCTGCCCTCACCTCTGGGTTCCAGCTCTCTGCAGCCGGTACCAGAGGACACGCTTGGCATGGGCTTGCCCAGAAGAGTCTTTGTTTACCCACGTGGTAAAGCATGTGTTGACCCTGAAAGCCACAAAGGTCAAAGTACCCCTACCTACATTGATATATAGCTTTAAAAGAAGTTTATGTTCATAGTTTGGTTGCTCTTTAATATATAAGAAAAACTTCAACTCATGCACAAGCCAATAATCTGTGCTCAACGGGTTTTAGAGTATTAGCCACAAAGTATCAAGCTGCATCAGCCAAAAACACTCTGTAGATATAAAAATGATAAGTAAAACCAAGTCATGCATCAAATTGTTTCATATCTTAATGAACTGTTTTGGGGTGGGAGAAAGTTAATTTTCTTCACAGTGGCTAGTACGGTGCTATGTTCTGGATTTGCTACGACACAAACACAGTGACGTTTTAGTTACTGCTGAGCAGGGCTTACACAGCGCCCAGGACTTTTCTACTTCTCACAGTGCCTGCCAGCGAGTGGGCTGGGGGTGCACAAGGAGTTGGGAGGGGACTGGGACAGCTGACCCCCACTGACCCGAGGGCTATTCCATACCATATGACACCATGCTCAGCATGTAAAGCTGCGGGGGGAGAATGAGGGAGGAGGGTGATGTTCAGAGTGATGGCATTTGTTTTCCCAGGTACCCGTTACATGTGATGGAGCCCTGCTGTCCTGGAGAGGGCTGAACACCTGTCTGCTAATGGGAAGTAGTGAATTAATTCCTTATTTTGCTTTGATTGCGTGTGTGGCTTTTACTTTAACTGTTAAACTGTCTCTATCTCAACCCACAAGTTTTCTCACTTTTAGCCTTCCAGTTCTCTTCCTCATCCCACTGTAGCGGGAAGTGAGCAAGCAGCTGCTTGGTGCTTAGCTGCCCGCTGCGGTTAAACCACAACACCTAATAGCACGTGTGTAGTTCATTCGGTTTATGATCTTCTAGCTTGTTTTCCATCCATGCTTCAATAATATATAAAATTAATAAACAATCATTTCTTGCACTTAAGTGCAAGAGTTTCAGGGTTTTTTCTATGTATGTCTACTGCAATTCTGATACCACCAGACTGCATAATTAGTGAAGAAATAGAAGCAATTCCTTTCTCCTACGAAGAGAGGCTGAGGGAGCTGGGCTTATTCAGCCTAGAGAAGAGAAGGCTGTGGGGGGACCTCATTGCAGCCTTCCAGTATCTGAAGGGAACATACAAACAGGAGGGGAATCAACTTTTTAAAAGGGTAGAAAATGACAGGACAAGGGGGAATGGATTAAAACTACAGGAAGGAAGGTTTAAATTAGATAGTAGGGGGAAGTTTTTTACAGAGAGAGTGGTGAGGTGCTGGAACAGGCTGCCCAGAGAGGTGGTGGATGCCCCATGCCTGGAGGTGTTCAAGGCCAGCTGGGACGGGGCCCTGGGCAACCTTGTGTAGATCCAGGCCTGGAGGTTGGTGTCCCTGCCTGTGGCAGGGGGGTTGGAACTCTATGATCCTTGGGGTCCCTTCCAACCCACACCTTTCTATGATTCTATGATTCTCTTCAGTCCAAGGAATTTTAGCAATCTTTTAGAAACTTCTTGCTATTCAGTAATCATAGGCCATTTATTTCTGAATCTTCTCTGGCACAGGGACTGACAAATATATTAAGTCATTTTCCCAGCATTACTAGGAAGCCCCTTTTGAGACTAGTATTACATTTGTTTTCTCTTACCCCTTCAGACATCTACAAGTGGAAAAAAAAAAAAAAGACACTCAAACTAAGTCAGCTCACTAATCTAAAAAAGAACCACTTGAGCAATTTCTCTTTCTTTAGATGGTCACAACTGCTTTCAGCAGAATAAAAACCAACTACCTTTTAAAATAATCCAGGTACTACATAGATTCTTTAAAGTAATGCTGCAAATTTCTATGGCTTACATTTGTAACTGAACTCCAAAACCAAAGTATGGGGTACCACGGGGCAAGGGATAAAACTTTGGGATGCTGTATAGCACAGGAAACAAAATTAAACAGATTACATACAAAACATAGTATTTCAGCTTTCTTTCAGGTGCAAGTCACAGCTTCACTTATAGCAAGAAAGAAGGAAGTCTCTCCAGTAAAGGAGGTCCTAAAGCAGAAAAAAAAAATCTCAAGTGTGAAGACCGTTTGGATAAAGTACTCTGACATCATTCTGTCATGTGTGTTGAGAGCATGTCATTTAGTCTTTCCCCATCTCAGAATGTATTAACAATTACAGATGTAACACAATGCAGATAAAATATCATAAAAATATGTACTCTATGTGAAAATGGAAAGAAAGAAAACTTAAATGTATACAGTGCAATCTGGAGAGGGAGGATCAGATTAAGAAGGCAACACAAATGAGCTTGTCAGAAAATTCTTCAATAGGAATATACGAAATTCAGTAAGAGGGATACAGAAACAGTTAAGAACAACCCTACTGCTTAATGCAACCTACAATTTGATTTTGTAACGTATTTTTTTCTTTGTAACCTTGTTTGCAACTCTGAAATAAAAAGCCTAGCCTTCTGTATTAAATTAGTTGATCCAGATAAAGCAAAGTGTGCAAGCACAACTGCAAAGATGCTGTTTAGAGGAACTGGACTGAAAAGCACTTTTCAGGATACTGTCAATGTAACATGGCTGGATTCTGGAGAAGAGTTTGGTCAGGCTTAAGCCATCCTTCCTGCTGTAAAAAGAAGCAATAAAGTGAAACTTCATAACTCTGAGCAACCCCTCAAATCAGAGGGTTGATTTTTTTTTTCTTCCCCCTGAATAAGCAGAAGCATCTCAACGTCGTGTGCTGTCCCCCACACCGCTCTGAAGTGACCAGCTCACTATCACAAATGCAAGTATCCTTGCTTGGCAACTCCCAAGGACAAGTTTGAAGTTTTTTAATTATTAATTTCATTTTGGAGATAAACACACTTGAGACCTAAAAATATTGGTACACCAGGAAAGTACTGATTTTTTAATTTCATATTAACACCCCCAAAGTTTAGGTAGCAGCAGTCCTATCTGGCTATGACACTGAATTGCTGTCATCAAGCCTATCAAATTTTTTAACATACACAGTTCAAGCTCAGAGTCTATGGGAAGAACAGAGAGACTTTAAATGAATTGTAGTTAATTCCTCAATTCCTGTTTTTATTGCTCAATTTTCTGCTCTTTTCAGTTAAATATCCATTAATTTCTAAATGCTAAGATTTTGTTATGCCTATGAAGCTTTATCACATTTTGCACATAAGATGGATTTTTTCATTCATGTGTAGGTCTTAGACAATGATATACAAGTTAACTTTTATAGTTGCTTTCTGATCTAGCCAGCACACATCCCAAAAAATCTTCACACAGCAAGTTGTCAAATTAAATGTAATGCAAATACTTTCTATTCCCAGTACCTGCACGTTTGAAACAGCAGTTATCAAAGCCACTTAGATACCACTAGGCTCAAGCTCCACAGAGGATTTGTGCCTCATTATTAGCATTAACTTTTCCCAAGAATCTTAAATTCTCATGCTTTATTAGTCCTGTTCATAAAATATGAAAAAGCATTCAAATTCTATTTTTTCTAGAGAATAAAGGAATGGGACCTCCATATGAAGCATTTTAACCAGATTATTCCATAATACCGTTTTTATTTAAGCCATACGAGGCAAGATCAATCCAAACACCTTTTATTCTAATATGTACAATAAAAAAGTAGTTATATTTTGTTTCATGACAGATCACCAGTCACCTCTGTCTATGAACATTTCTTAAACTATTTCAGCATTGCATTATTAGTAATCTTAAAATACGATTGCAAAATGCAAGCAAGAATGACATGAAACCTTCCTTCCAGTGTTTCCTGATCTGGCAGGAAACAGGCATCTGCAGAACTGACTTTACATGAGGTTCACAGGAGGAGGACACATTTTATTTTCCTTCCCAGTTTACCAGACAAGTATATCCTTTGCATAAACCAGACAAACCGTTAGGCTACTTTAAAAAAAAAAAAAAAAAAAAAAAGTGAAGTTGTAGTTGATAAGATGGTTGCTGTTATCTTTTTTCTACTGTTCAATGTGTTTAAAATTTCACCTGTACAAAGAAAGGGGGAAAAAAACAAAACAAGTTCTTAGAATAAAAATGCATTTTTTTTAAAAAAGTCAGTTACCTACATATGTATTTTTAATATATGCAGCATTTTGATAAGCCTTCTCAAATTAAATTTGAAATTGACAATCTAAATTAACTTATACATAAATGAAATATGCTATGTCAAATATGTCTAGGTGAGAAGGTACATTTTTTCATTCATACTAAAAACATCTAACTTCAAACTTTTAATATTAAAGTCGCAGTATCACACAGTGATTCAGAAATATATGCTGCTTGCATTTTCAGAAGCAAGCAAATTATTTTCATTTAAAATGTATCTATAAAAATGCTTTTAAATCAATCACCCTAGATTTTAGTGTAGCAAATACACTCGGAAATAATATTTTGGTTAGTTTGGTTAGACTGAAAAAATCAGTCAAAGCTAAAACAGCAGCAAAAACTTTTGATCTATAACTAAGAAACCAAAAAAGAGAAGACCTACAGCTTCTAACAAAAACCCTAAACCCCACACATTGAAGATTCTGGAAGCACCTTTTCAAAAATATTTGTTATCCAAAATCCAACAGGAGTTTTTGAAAATTCTACTAAGCACCTAAAATACTAACTTATGACTCAAGAAAAAAAAAGGTAATTAATTTGCTAATTTTAATACTTTGTTAAATAAAAATATTTAACAGATTTATTTCCCTAAAGTAGTCAGTGTTTTTCATTTAATTATAAGGTTTAAATACTAGTGAAAGTTTCATTTAAAAAAAAAGTAAATAAAAGGTGCTGGTTCTTCAGTTAAAATTAAAAAAAAAACCAATTAAAACTTTGACGTGTTTATTAATATTTATGTAATTGCTTGTATGTGAATAAGCATAGCTCAAGTTTATTACAAAAGCTGTATTTGATAGCAAATGAATAAATAATAAATAAATTTTCTTTGTTGAACTTCTCAGTAAAAACACACTACTCTCCAGGGCTTGTTTTTTTTTCCCTAAAGAGTAAAAATATAAAAGTAAAATTCATTAAACTACTGTTTTAAAACAGTACATTCTGCCAAGGAAATACTTTTTACCAATGCATTTCCTGATTAAAAAA
>KL261937.1:315-15798 GCA_000699545.1 Podiceps cristatus | reverse complement strand
ATGGCAGAGGGGTTGGACTAGATGGCCTCTAGAGGTCCTTTCCAGCCTAAATAATTCTATGATTCTATGTATTTCTCAAAAATGTGCATTTATTTTAACAACAACTTTAGAAATCTTTTGTGCAACCAGCAATTGACAGTAAAGAAAAAATGAGGCAGCTCTAAGACTAAAGTTATGGTGTCTGTATATATCCTTCTTTCACAGCTACAGAGCAATGTAAAAGATTCTTAACACAAGCCTAAGTGAGCACAGCAAAATAGGCAACCCAGCTTGGCCCAGTCTCTTAAACAGAACTGTAATACTCAAAATTCACGTCTAGTATGGCCTTACATGTACCAGAATAGGTGTTCTTTGTGCTACTGAAATAGCTCAAAGAGCACTTAAAATTACTTCCTACAAGCAGCTGAGTGTACTTTTATATTTTTTCTTTAATGAAACAGGTGTGTCCCTCCCACAGTGTGAGAATCTTTAATGGCACAGAGCTATCTTAACATCACTTTTTCTTTTCTGTCAAAGGAAGTATATCCCAAAGTTGGGCAGCATAATCAGGGGCTGAGCCAACACCGATCGGTCTTTCCAGGCAGCAAATTTCCTTGCGTGATGTAGTTCAGACATCCCTGATCCAAAGGTAAGGGTAGAGAGAGATTGCTATCGCATTGCATCTTGATGTTTTGAAGATTATAACTGAGTACAGATACTTCCTTCTGCAATGACAGCTGTAACGGGTCCAGTTAAGATTCCTAAGGAAGTTTGGAATCTGTACTCCTATATTTCTGCTGATAGTAGGCACAAGAAGAAAAGAAAGAAATAAACATTACAATTGCAGCTGTGAAAATATTCTGGGTTTAAACATGGTAAGTCATTACATACATGAGATCTTACTGATTCACTTTTATCAGACTAAAAAGAATGTATGCTTCAGCTTGAAATACAATTGATTTTTATACCCAATTGATGTTACACTATGATATTGTTCTTTTATTTTCCATCAGAAAAGGGAAATCTGCTGAGAGCACCTACTATAATTATATAGTCTTTAAAAATCTCATACTCTGCACATGCTAATCCTTATTGTGAAATATCACTAGTCTTGATTCATGAATTATTGGTGAATGTGTGTGTCAACTCCTTCCTTATTTAATAGGAATGTCTGTCATGAAAGTATATTAATCACATTAATTGAGACAGCAGTTACTAAAAAGTGTGTTTTCGTTCTTGTGTATGGTTTTGCACCATAGTACACATGGATAGAAATGGATAGATAATAAAGTGAAAATATACTAAGGTATCAAGATGGATTTTAGAAAGCAAAGAGTGTCACTGTCACATGAAAAATTGCTAACATCGCTTCCTTTAATGTTTCTTGTTAAAGAATTCAGTTAAGAATCAGTGTTTTTTAGTTTCTCAAATGATATTTTTATGTGTACATAACTAAATACAAGGTTGCTAACTAAATAAGGCTGCCCAGAGAAGTGGTTGATGCCTCATCCCTGGAAGTGTTCAAAGGCCAGGCTTTGAGCAGCCTGGTCTAGCGGAAGGTGTCCCTGCCTAGGGGGGCGGGGGCTGGAAATAGATGATCTTTAAGGTCCTTTCCAACCCAAACCATTCTGTGATTCTATGAAATATACATGAGTTTTATATGGATGAATACATCAATAGATAAATGTCAGAAATACATGCACATGTACACACAGGTATCGACACAGTCTTCTTTTATGCTATTGTTGTATCTGAACTGCTGCTTCTGCATTTTGTGTCTTTCATATCAAAATAGAATGTGGTGCACAGGTTTCCTTTGTCTTTGCTAAAGCACTCAAAACTGGATCCTCCTAGCAGTATTGTACTTCCTTATTTACAAACAAGAAAAAAACTGCCTCTTTTAGCATGAAAGGCTGTTTCCCAACACATTTGAAAGAGCAGGTCAGCTTGTGACAACTGTAGTTCAGCTTAATTAGGCAAAATTGTCACTGAGTCCATAATAAACATCAGGCGTCATTTATGTAGAATGGGAAGATTTAAAGGGATGCATATTGTGATTATTTCTTCACTCCTTACAGGTTCAAGCACTGCCTTCCTACTCATGTCTAGCTCAAATAAAAGTGTGATCCAAACAAGATAACAGGATCACAGAAGTCTACAGAAATCCAAATTTTGGAGCACTGTGATATATTTGAAAGGTCCTTGATAACTAAATTTGACAAATGCCTGCAGCCTATTTATCTGCCCTTTCTTCAATAGTTGCCACTTCTGTGTTTTCTCCTCTTTTACTGTTTCAAGATGTGACATTTCCTTTGGTCATTTTTCACACATTTTTATGTACTAGTTTGAGTGCAAAATTAGAAACCTAGTAGCTGTAAGATAAAATAATTAAGCTTCACATTAGAAAAGAACCTGTATAGCATTTCTAAAATAAATATTTCTGCAATATATGTTATATATATATAGTACATCACTGTGTTAGTTAATGGTTTCATTGGCACTTGCTTGATATCTAAATGGCAGAGCTGCTCAAATTTCTATTGTTTTGCTGTTTATTACTTATTAGTTATTTATAGATACACTATGTTTACTTAGAATATTTCCTGTTTATCTGTGTACTATGAATATGCATCACATGCAATAAGTATAAAAGCTCAACTGATGCAGACAAGAAAAACACACATTTTTAAGAGGACAGGAAAGTCACCAGTAATAAATATCTGATGCAATGAAAAACGAAAGGTTGTGTCTAAGCATATGAGGAAGACAGTGCCTGGTAATCCCTGTGGCCATGTTCTAGGTTAGATATTACTTTACTGCAGTTCAGGAGAAATATAATCCTTACTTGGCCTTCATTTGTCTGGGCTCCTCTGTATTTTATAGATTTTTGTGACTTGTAGATTGTTGTCAGTTCCTGGGAGGTTGATTTAGAACCAAGGCAGAAGAAACATCACTGTCTTAATCCTTTCACAGAGACGCATCCTCAGTCAACTAAATGTTTTACATGTTTTAGAGCACTTAAGTACTTAGGTACAGTAATGGAATCCCAAACTTTGAAATTCATGTTTTGGTAATACCAGAGAAGGATATAGTGATTAAAAAAAAAAAATCATACAAAGAAAGCTTTTCTGTACAAAGAATCCTAGAAATGACCAAGAGAGACATATTAAAATCTAAGTGTTAAGAGCAGAAACATCTCAGTAAGATTGCAAGCAATTGTGTCTATGCATATGACAGCAATATCCATAACCTTTCCTCAAAATAAGCCCCTTTACTATTTCACTGAGCAGCTATATGCACCTCATGTTTTTCATCTGCATGCACAGCTGAATGGGTGAAACAGTGCCACTGGCCAGTTTTTGTAGTGTCTTAGATGTTAGAGCATTTCTTTTGGATAATGTTCTTCCAGTGTAAGAGAATTAAAACATGCATATTTCACTTTTCTGGGAAGAGTAAATCACCGGTCACAGACGGTGATAGAATGTGATAGAATCCTTCCTATCTCCTGTGAACTGTGGGCCATGCTCCAGAAATAACTCAAGATGTAATGAGTCCCAAAGACTATTCTAGACTATTTCTAGATATTCTAGACTATCAAAGACAGCTTGTAATTATGTTATTACAGCTTCTAATAATGTATAGCTTTTTGTTTCCATAGTTTTGATGAGGTTTGGGGTTTTGGCTTGATTTTTGTTGTTTTGGTTTGTTTTGTTTTTTTCTGCTAATGTATAAACACATTAGAGGGTTCTTATGAGCTCATGTGCCTGTGCAGTAGCCCTCTGTGGTGATTTTGTTTTACCAAGTATTACATGTGTGTATGAGTACACATGAGAACACACACAGATGTACAACAATACATGCATATATGTCTATGACAAAATTCTCTGTTGAGATCTTCACTGGCTAAAAAACATTAGAGCTGCCACTGCTCAGCTGTATTAGTGCCTAAATAAACCATGAACCTGGTTAGCAAAGGTGCTTATTTGGGAGACAAGTGTTTTAATATTAAACATGGCTTTCCCATTCATAGGCAAAGAAAGCAAAAAAGTATGGTTTTAGGAAGGAGTGGCAAAGCAGTTTTCCAGGGTATTTTAAAAGAGAAGAACATTGCCAGTGCACTTGTGGGTATTGATCTCAATAGCGTGTCTTTAGTATGCTTTAACAGTTTAACAAGCAAAGTCACAATCAAGCCAGACAAGCCACAGGAGAGCAACACCTACATCCTGGCCTGAGCTTGTCATTACTGAGTTTCCCAGGCTGTCAAGGCTGGTGTAGTTCTGAGCATATGTAAAGATCTACTTCTAGAAGCAGAAAGTTGAGAAAAATAGTTCAGATGTTTTCACAGAAATCACAGAAGACTTGATGTTGGCGGGGACATTTAGAGATTGTCTAGTCCAGCCTCTGTTCAGAGAAGGGTCACCTAGAGCAAGTTGCTAAGACATGCATCCAGTTAGGTTTTGAATACCTCCAAGAATGGAGACTCACAAACCCAGACACTTTTGAGCAACCTGTTGCAATGTTTGACCACCCTTAGAGTAAAGCTTTCTTTCACCACTGAAAAATGTCTGACTCCACTTTTGCTGCTCTCTAATCAGGCATTCATACAGATGGATAAGTCCTCGCTGCCGCTGTTGCTGCTGTTCTTATCACCCCTCCCACCCTTGTCTTCTTGAGGCTAAACAGCTCCACTTTAAGAACTTAGTTACTCATCTGGTTAGGCATTTCTTTTTGCATCATGCACAATATTTATTTATGAAGATATTTTTGTTGCCTTGAAACTTAACATTAGGTATCTCTACTGGGCATCAAATAGAAGAATGGCTAGGTAATGAAAAATCCTTCTCTGATAGCCAGTGATCAAATTATTTTCTATATATGTGCTTATATCATACACTTATGAGACATGTGACAGTTTTATTTCCCTCATGAAAAGTAAGAACAACAGATTGCAATTGAACAAAATTGTCTTCATTTGCAGAGTAAAGGTTTCTTCCTATTCTTATGTGTCCACATGAACTATTGCTCTGTTTTCAAAAATCTCTTGATGTTTGAGAAAATGTTTCTATATTTTTAACTTTCGGTTGTAAAATCAATGTAGTCTATTTGTCCACCTCAATTTGAAAAGCTCAGTAATCCTTCAAACTAAGCCCAGTGAAATTGCTTCTGTGTTTCAACAATGCATTAAAAAAGAGAGAAGGAAAAAAGAAGAAAATTTTGTTCAGCATACTCAGATCATATCAGGTCTGCACAGTGGAGCTAGGCAGCTGCTGCAAAAAGCATTGATAGAAATACCAACTGCATAAAAGCTCAGTCCCAGAGTGGATGTCAGCCATGCCAATTTCATCACTAGATATGAAGTCATTTGACATTATTGCTGTGAAAAACATTTCTATCAGAAATACTGATTGGAGGAATAAAAAGTTTTCTTCATTTAATTTTACATTTATATAAAGACATAAAATTTATAGTATATATTGAGTCTCTTTACATAAACCTATGGATGAGTTTTTAAAAGATAAGGCAGTATGATGAAATATTATGTGATAGAAACCAGAAAGCTAGTCTCAAAGTTTGACATATAATGATAAGAAATTCAGAAGTAAGAACCCCAAGAACAGGAGAAATATCTTAAGCTAAGCAGTTGATACAGACAGTAGCAGGTATTAATGTAATTGAAAAGATAAAAACATTGACAACAAGTCAAGAAGTGTTAAAATTCCTATGGAGTCTAACTTCATTGTAAAGCACATTAAAAAGTTTGGCGTCAAGCTATTATTCCCTCTTAACATAAACTGTTAGTCCGCAGTATTGTAACATACAATACCAGTGAAGCAACATTGCCGAAACCTCAGAGGGATTATACTTGTCTGTAAATGGGCTGGGAAGGATTGTCGCAGCTTTTCATTTCCTTCCTGTGTGAGTTTGCCATACACTTCTTGTTTTAAAACTCCTCTCATGCTGCCAATAATTCTAGGACTAGAAGTTCTAGTTCAGGTCAAGGTGGGTTGTAAAATATTCAGAGTGCACCTGTTATTGTTCAGAAATATCATGAATGTAATATTCTACTGCAGTGTGATACAGTAGGCAAAAAAATCTTCAAATATTGCCTTGTAATAAGGAAATAAAATATGGTTTGTCTGTCTCGAATGTCACTTTTATTGGAACTGCCTGGAAACTCTACAATAAAGCAGATATTCTTTGAAACTGTAACTTTTCATGAAAATGAACCTGTTTCAACTGAATTTTCCTATCCCCACAAGCAATTTGAGTGCAAGAGAGCAGAAGCCCCTCCTTTGCCAGTTTAGAAACAGGAACAAGCTTTCTGTCTCTCATCACCTTCCCCAAGTTGCCAGACAACAGTTATTGCAGTTTCTGTTACTCCTTCAGAAGCAAGGAAGATCTCTGCTCCAAAGTGCTGGTCAAGCTGCTATTATCTCAGCATGCTGGAAACCTAAATTCCTCTTGCAATTTTGATTTAATGTATTATTCACCAGTTCCCCTTTCTGTAACTTGTGTAATGCTGTTACTCAAAAAGTCAGGATGAACTGGACCTTAGAGTGAATTATCATCTCACTAACCACAGCAATATAGAAATCAGGACTGACTATTCTGACTGAAAAAGTAATTCCAACCTCTTCCCAATATTTTTCAAAAGGATTATGGAATTTATTGTCATTAAAACGCATATGTTGTTGTGTTACATTATCTTTGAGATGGGTAACAAATTGGACCTCTAGTAAGGCCTTTCCTCTGAGAAGAATACCTTCTTCTAGGAAAACTAGTAGGTAGTTCTAGGAGTTCCCTGTCTAAAGCAGTGGTTATCCCTCTTCCACGCTCAGAACAGAAGGACACACTGACTCCTTCAGTAACCCCTGTCTAGAGGGGTAGCTGAAGACCAGTGTGTGCTCAGAGTGTACTTCTTCAGCAGCTTTTCAAAACATAGATAAATGGAGAGTCTTTTGCATGAATAGATGCACATTTGACTTTATTAAATGTATATTTTTAATTAAATTCCAAAATACAGAAAAAAGATATTGAGATACATACAGAGAAATGTGCCTACAAGTTAAGCAAAAGTGTAGTGGAAGAAATTGGCAATCTTATTTTTCCCTCTTTACCGGAGATATTCTTAAACATAGTAAAGCACATGAGTATCTTTACTCTCAGATCAGTGAGGGGAAAAAAACCAAACTGTAAGATCTTTCCCTTTTCTTGGCTAGTTCTGCTTTGGCCCTTTACCAGGCCTGTCCTATTTCTATCTTGAAGGTCATACTCTCAGCAGATATTGATGGATATGTGATCTATTCTACCAGTGATCTGCATTCTTCTTTTGTTCTCTTCTGACAGTCTCTGGTTTAGGTTCCCCTTAATCTGGGTTGTGCCCTCTGTATGTTTTTGTTTGTTTGTTTGTTTGTTTCCACACCTGAAAGAAAACTTCTGTACAACTCCATGGTATACAAGGTCAAGGCCTGAAATGAAACATCATCTTTTTACACTTCCATTGCTAATTATATAGAAGATTCAATCAGGTGTTGTTGAGATATTCTAGACAATACTGTTTTTCACTGAAAAAAATGCAGTTTCATCTCTAGAAATTTCTAACAGTAACATAGTTACTGTTCTAGTAACTAACTTTAACATAGTTACATAGTTTCCCCACCTGGAGTCCTGTGTCCAGGTATGGGGCCCTCAATACAAGAAAGATGCAGAACTGTTGGAGAGGGTTCAGAGGAGGCCACGAAGATGATTCGAGGGCTGGAGCACCTCCCCTATGAAGAGAGGCTGAGGGAGCTGGGCTTGTTCAGCCTAGAGAAGAGAAGGCTGCGGGGGGACTGTACAAACAGGAGGGGAATCAACTTTTTAAAAGGGTAGAAAATGGCAGGACAAGGGGGAATGGATTGAAGCTGAAGGAGGGAAGGTTTAAATTAGATATTAGGGGGAAGTTTTTTACAGAGAGAGTGGTGAGGTGCTGGAACAGGCTGCCCAGAGAGGTGGTGAATGCCCCATGCCTGGAGGTGTTCAAGACCAGGGTGGATGGGAACCTTGTGTAGATCCAGGCTTGGAGGTTGGTGTCCCTGCCTGTGGCAGCGGGGGTGGAACTCTATGATCCTTGGGGTCCCTTCCAACCCAGACCTTTCTATGAATCTATGAATAGTAATTTTTTTCAATGGTGAAATATGAATTTATTATTTTAATAATATTTTGACTAGTTTTATTCAGATATTTGTATTACATAAATATGAAAAAAATCACGGTAAAAAATAGTATTATGCATGCAGTTATTTTTGGACAACACCCCCTGACACATGGTGTTAATCTTGGGTTTGTCCTATTCAGGGACTGACGTTGGGCACTATGATCCTTGTGGGTCCCTTCCAACTCAAGACATTCTATGATTCTGTCATTTCATCATGTCATGCATATTTAATTTTCTCAGGAAATTTTGAAGTCTTCCTCCAGGTCAGGGTTTGGGGTTTTTTTCTCAAAATGTCAGTGTTTCTTATGAAAGGGAAATGTTCACTCCTGCCTGTCCTTCTACATTGATTGGCAAAATGTGGAAGCAGAAGAAGAGGGATGGATGAGCATTTTTATTTGTGAATGAATTGTAAATATTTCCAAATGCAACAAAACTGATTTTTAAAATATAGATAAAAGCCACAATAGCATTGTCTGAATCTTAGCATCATTCTTTGCATACTTGTAAGTAACTAAGACTAGAGATGTAGTTGAAAAGTATTTTCTTTCCACCAGAGGGACTGTTAGAGCTAAATGTGAATGTGTTAATTGAATTATCTCCATGAAAATAAGAGCCAATCAGATTTAAAAATAACCATAAAGGTCACTCAATTAAACCATTTAGAAAGTAAAATAGGTGCTTGGAAGGTTTATGGCATTAGCAATCAAAGCAAATAAGGAAACAGCAATGAGGATGTCCAGAGATTGCCTTGTGTTGTTATGGGAGGAAAAGGTAAACTCTATGAATTTTACTGAAAATATTGCCATGATAACGCCAAGTTGTCAGCACTTTGTGTTGTAAGCAGATGGCCATGTGCACTGTAAAATGAACCACAGTTATACAAGTGATATTGCAACAGTTCACCTTCTTTTTAAGTAAGAACATTTTTTACACAAACATGATCATTAAATAACAGGATGATTGATTCAGGAAGATCTGAATATTTACACAAACATATAAGTCACTAGAACAATGCAGACTACTCCATTTACTTCAGTAGATGTTTCTGTAGAGACAGTGCCATGTCTTCATTCCTTTCTTCCTCCTTGGATCTTCTTCCTTCTTGGTGATATATCAAGAGAAAGCAGTCTCTGTGTTGAAAAATGAAAGTAATAGCAAAGGGTTTTTCCTTCCCTTCATACTACTAGGCAATTGCATCCTGTTTTACATCATAATGAATACAGCCCTTTCAGTGCTGACTAGAGTGAAATTAGATAAAAGCAAGGTGCAAGCATTTTCATTCAGATCATGGAAAACAGGAATTCAGTTTTGTATAGCTAGTCATTATCTTCATGTTGTTTTCATGAGAAGGCCTTTCCTCCCACTTAAAGCTATGCAGAATCATTGCATGTAAAGTAAGAAATATGGGAATCTTCTTGAAACATTATGACTACATTTTTTCATATCCCAGTAAGCTGGGATAAATACTCATGTGCCCTTGATATCTCAAGGCAGTAGGGAACCAAGACCTTTGGATTTGTTCAGACCACTTAAGAACCTGCTGCAAAGAAAGAAAGGGGAAAAAAAGGGACACTTTTATTCTCCCAGGGAGAGAAAAGAGCATTTCTTTGTATTGTACCTTGATCAAGAATACTGCATCCAGCTGAGTCTAATCAAACAGAGGGAAATATGTGGCAGTGTTTGTGTGCAAAGCGCACACACACTCTGAGACACAGCATGAGACATAATGCCTGTTACCAGACTTTCTCTCCTCTTCAGTGTATTATTTTTTAAAACACATTTTATTGCACATAGAATTTGTTAGTGATTTTTAAATATTTTCTTTTTAACTGAATACATGTAGTCATGTTTTAGAGTCCATTAAACAGGCAAGACTTGCTTTCTGGCTCAGGGGTGAAGCACAAGAATGACAGTCAGGAGACGGTTATGTCTTTTCCCTATCTCTGATGTTGACTGAGTGGGTTACCTTGGAGAATTCCCCTTCAATTTCTAACAGCAAAACCCAAAAAAACCCCCCACCAAAACCATAACATGGCTATTGGCAGGCATTTATGTGAGATATTGAAAAGAACATGAAAACACAACTAGATTATACCACTGCCTCCTGCAGTTTTCAGTGATGTGCAATGTTCAGTAACAGGAGATGGCTAAGCCTATTCTGGACAAGATGGAAATCTGGTTTTTAATACTCCTCGGTTGTTTTTCTTTGCTTCTATGAATTCACACACTTCATGCTTGAACCCATGTAAGCTTTTAGCATCAACAATACTCTATGCCAAGGATATACACTGAATGAAGAAATTGTTTATATACCACCTTTTTCTCTTTTGGGATGTTCTTTAGTGCTTATAAATTCATCTCCTATGCATTTTCTTCATGACATGCATGACTTCATACATCTTTATATAACACCATCACTTGCCTCATATCTGGGCAGGAAATATGTAAGATATTCAGTAGTTATATCTACAGTTTGATACTTTTAAACAGTTTTGTCACACAACTCCAGACCTTTCCCAGTTCTGTTATAATGTTTTCACCAGTAAGAAACGTGCACAATATACATATAGCATAGATTTCTACAGAAAGGACATAACGAACTTTTCTATTTTGTTTTTCCGTTTCCTTCATAATAATTCCTAGAATCACATTTGTTTTCTTGACTGCTGATGCACTGACCTGACATTTTCATAGAGCTATCTGTTATGACCCTGAGATCTCATTTCTAAGTAATGATTGTCAGCTGTCAGCCCCTCACTGTATACACAAAGATTTGTCATTGTTTTTCACTAATCATGGCCAAGATGCAGTTGTGTCTGATCCATAATCTCTGAAAAGATCCCAAGATCTTTCTATCCCCAGTGACTTCCCTAATTCTGATGCAGATTTTATTGTATTCATTATTCCCTGGTGACTTCTGCTGGAGCTGTTCCACTCTGTACAAACAATTCACTGAGGGAAAGATTTAAATATTCAAGTCAGCCACTCCATGTTACCAAGGGAATGGCTAATTATTTGTACAAAATGAAATAGTTTCAAAGGAAACAAGACAGACTGAAAGGAGGTTAATTTTCATAGAATACCTCTATATTTGAGAGAAAGAAATTTGTGGAAAGGACTACCTGAGGTGCCCTAAATTTGTCTCCACTGGCTATTAAGGACATTTTGCATCTTATATGAACACTCACTTCACTCAGTTCAGTGAACAGAGCATTCATCCAAGCATTTACAGAGGTAATGAAGGGATTCCAACAAGAGTATCCATCATTCAAGGTAAATTCCCTGGCTACTGGGAAAGCCACCTTTTTAAAGAAAGTATTTTGTTCTTTCTCTAGTTTGGACAATACACTCTTTACTGAATCCAAGAAACTTTTCCCAATGAAAGTTATAGGATATTAAATTAAGATGTACTGTTACAAAAAGCTGAATATGGAATAGTAAGAAAGTAAATGAGTAGATGAAGAAT
Organism: Podiceps cristatus; assembly: GCA_000699545.1. NCBI lineage: Eukaryota > Metazoa > Chordata > Aves > Podicipediformes > Podicipedidae > Podiceps > Podiceps cristatus. Next base: position 4,156 of record KL261937.1, on the reverse strand, counting down.
AACTCCCCAGGGATAAAAGGGAAATAAATAAGATATAACTATGAAAAGTTAAAGGGTTAAGACAAAACAAGATCAGGTTTCTATCCGAAATTTTAAACTTACTTACAGACAGCATGAGACAAATTCAACATTAAATCTGAATTTTTGGGTTTCATTTCTGTATTTTAGGTTGGATTCACAATTACGCCTTTGTAGTAAATGCAGCCCCATCCTGGGGCATTGGGCACCTCCCTGGGCCCCCAGGGTGGTTTGTTGGCCCACAGGTGCTTGCTTCTCAGCAGGACTTGTGACCAGACACATGGCTGCAGGATGAGAGGAGCTGGACATGGAGCTCTGGCAGGACGAAGGCAAGAGCCTCAACTGAAAGCGCCTCCCTGGGCAAGGGCTCAGTCTCATGGCACCTGGGAGCCTCTCCCTAGGGTCACCACTGAGAAGGGGTTGCCCTCGGCTGCACTTTCTCTGAGCTGGCCCAGAGCCCTGTCATCCAAATTGCCAGGAGCTCCCAGGGATGTTGTCATGGCCCTTACAAAATCTTCTACTCAAAAACTTCCTAAGTAGATAGGAGGTCACTATCATTGTGCTTGATATGGACTGCAAAGTATGCAAAATATTCTGAGATTACCCACAAGGTGAAGGTCATTAAATGTCATAGACAAGGACCAACTGATTTCTAAGTAGTCATTGACATGGTTTAGGAATGGATCTATTTAAAACTGTCCAAATTGAAGCACATCTTGGCAGCCTCATAAACAGAATTTCAGATGTGAAGGAAATGTTAACATTGGCAATGTAAAGGATGAAAGATTTTGGCAGGTTCGAAATGAAGCAGTAGATAAGACAGAAGGGGAATAGTGACATAACTGAGAAATTAAGTACTTGAATTCCACTTCAGTCATTTGAGGTACCTTGTTCATCTTCTGGAACAGTTCCTTGTGTCCTGATGAAAAAGCTGAGCTACAGTTAGTCTTACAGGCAACATCCTATCAGTGAGATCTGCCTCTTCCTACAATACTATTTCCATGCTTTGTGCAGTTTTTAGATAAAGCCTTGGATTAATGTTGGGAATAGGAATCTTTCCCCTGAACACTTGCACATGGAGTTTTGCTTCTGTGCTTGATTTCACATTCTTTGTTATGTGATGACAGCTTTCATGAGCTTGAGAAAGAAGTGTAGGTGTTCCCACAGTCAGCTGCACAGCAGCTGGTGTTGGTTGACAGGAAGGACTGTTCTCAGGCTGAGAAAAGAACTGAGATGTGGTTGCTTAGCGTACTGGAGATATCCATGCCTCTTTTATTATGGGAAATATCCTCCTCTCATGACTGTGTAACAAAAAAAAATGGTTACAATTGCTTTTCATGATAGACCCAGTCACATCAATTTAGATGGAATTTACCTTGCCCAAATTCAGGCACATCAGGTTTTATCATGTTTAGGACAAAGTAATCAACAACCTGCAGTGGAGTTGGATACCGGGATTTATTTAAGAACATTCAATACCTTGGAGAAGCTTCAGAGGAGGGCCACGAAGATGATCAGAGGGCTGGAGCACCTCTCCTACGAGGACAGCCTGAGAGATTTGGGCTTGTTCAGTCTGGAGAAGAGAAGGCTCTGGGGAGACCTTATAGTGGCCTTCCAATACCTGGAGGGGGTCTATAGGAAAGTTGGGGAGGGGCTTTTTAGGAGGGCATGCAGTGATAGGACGAGGGGTAATGGCTTTAAGCTGGAAAGGGATAGAGTTAGATTAGACGTTAGGAAGAAATTCACTCTGAGGGTGGTGAGGCACTGGAACAGGCTGCCCAGGGAAGCTGTGGATGCCCCACCCCTGGAAGTGTTCAAGGCCAGGCTGGATGCGTCTCTGAGCAGCCTGGTCTAGTGGGAGGTGTCCCTGCCCATGGCGGGGGGGTTGGAACTAGATGAACTTTAAGGTCCCTTCCAACCCAAACCAAAAAAAAAAAAAAAAACAACAAAAAAACCCACTAGGGATTTTACTCTGTTTGATTCTCTCACACACTCACTTGCTTTGCAAAGCCCCATGTTCTCTAGGTCTCAATTTCCCTTCCTCACAGGGAAGACCCTGCTGCCCAGGAAGGTCAGGCAGAAAGTTGTGTTAGTTTGTGCTGCACAGCTGGTCACAGCTAACAGTTTCAGCCCAAGTCTCTGGGCAACCCCCAGCATTCAACTCTAGCTCTTTGATATCCAGGATCATCCCCCACCTCCAGTACCTTTCCTTTAGTCAGAACATTCACCACCTTCTTTTCAGACCCTCTTTTTCTTTCCCAGAAATGTCTTCTTGGGACCCGTTCTTTTGAACACTAGCTTTCTTTCCAGAAACCCAGACCCTGAGCTTTCCCACCTAAATAGTGTATGTGCACACATTTAGCTTCTTCATTGGTGATTCTCTCTCTCTCTATTAATTGTAGGATTCTGGATGTATCACTTTTGTTCAGTCCAAGCGTTATCAGAATTTACAACCAGTCCACACTAGTTGCAGGTATCAAGTAGCAAGTTTCTACTTGAAAATATAAAAGCTTGATTCAGACATTCATCCATGCACAGACACACGCATATACCCAATTATCTGCTGCCTGTTAGCATTTACAGTTTAAGCTATTTTTATCACCTACAACAGGTTTAGACAGCTGCATCTATACTAATCACAGCAGAGTGCTTTTAAAGGCAATAGAGAGGAAAAGGCATTTTTAGGGAATCTCATCTAATTCAAAAGAGCCATTTGAAGATGTCATGTACCAAGCCATTGAAATGCCAGTTGTCTTCATTTCTGAAGTAAAGGAAACACTGGGGGCTGACCTCCAGCTCACTTGATCAGATGGCTTAGCTCCTACTTTTCACAACTGACCACAATTTAAAGAAGTAAATATTATTCTACCTAGTTTTTGAAGCCAAAGGGTTGGGGTTTGAGCAGGTCTGATCAGATCTGAATACAGTGCAGCATTACAGGTGCCAAGAGAATGCTGAGGTAAAGAGGGGAGCTTTCTATGTGGCTTAGGCGTCTTTACAGTCAGGCAAAGACTGGGAGAGATTGTTCTGGATCTCAGTTTTACATTTGAGAATGCAAGATCCTTACTTAATTTATCTTGATCTTTAAATCACTTTTCAGGCCTGGCTTATGTTCTGGTTTTGTTTTATTTTTTTTTCCCTCTGCTGTTCTGCTTCTAGTTCTTTAAAAGGAAAATAAACAACAGAATTAAAATAAGAAAAAAACTCACCTTTGCTATTTTCTTTAATTAGGGCCTGAACTCATGACTGTAGTATTCATGCATACCTAATTTAAATTGGAGATTTTTTTTCTTCTAAACTTTCAAGTTAGTACAGATTGTGAATTTCTGTTATATTTTAAGTATATAATGTAGCATAGTGAACTGAGGAGTTAAAAAAGAAAAAATCCTTTTAGCACAATATGCTTATTCAAATAATTGTCTATGCCTTTGGCAGGTATTTTTATGTATATAGAGATAAAAACCTTGCATCCCTGGACCTCTAGGTGGGAACTGGGGGAGTAGGTCCCCCCCACTGTAAGGGCAGAGCAAGTCTGAGACTGCTTCATGAGACTGAATGCCTACAATTCAGGGGGCCGGACGACATGCATCCCAGGGTCCTGAAGGAGCTGGATGATGTGGTGGCTGAGCCGCTCTCCATCATATTTGAAAAGTCGTGGCTGTCAGGAGAGGTCCGTGGGGACTGGAGAAAAGGTCACATCACTCCCATTTATAAGAAGGGGAGCAAGGAAGACCCAGGGAATTACAGGCCGGTGAGCCTCACCTCTGTGCCTGGGAAGGTCATGGAACAGATCCTCCTGGATGACATGTTGGAGCACATGAGG
>JMFS01029445.1:0-12686 GCA_000699545.1 Podiceps cristatus | reverse complement strand
GAGAGATAGACCAGACATAAGGAAGAAAAAATTTTTACAATGAGGGTAGTGAGGCAGGGGCACAGGCTGCCCAGAGAGGCGGTAGCTGCCCCATCCCTGGAAACATTCAAGGTCAGGCTGGACGGGGCTCTGAGCAACCTGATCTGGTTGAGGATGTCCCTGATCAGTGTAGGGGGGTTGGATTAGATGACCTTTAAAGGTCCCTTCCAACCCAAACTATTCTATGATTCTATGATTACTCTTATTTACCTTATTGTACTGCAGTGTGGTATTATTGATATTTCCTCTTCCAGATTTGAAAAAGTGACAATGGATTTGCTTTTTAATCACTATCACTTCCTGAGAGTTCATGGGACTGGCACTCTTTGACTTTAGTTATATGTTGGATTCTAGATGACATTTAACAGAGTAATCTCTGACCTGAATAGCATGAGAGCTGCCTATTTGGGAAAATGACTCTTTTCTCATGGGATACTGTTACTGCTTCTGCCGAAGGTGCTGCTCCACCTGGAGCCCTGAAAAATAAAAGAAAGGGAATGATGACAGATGTTTTGTTATAGGGCGTTAAGTTCCAGCAGATCTCCATCTTTTGGCTAAAAACTCCTTGGGATTTTTTAGACCCTTTTTACCCCATTGGGTATTGTTAGAGACCGAACTAAATCTTGTTGAACCTGGGAAGTTCAACCATTTCCCTTCACTGAAGACAGCTGCAGCAAATGTTAAGAACATTTTCCTGATGAAAACAACAGCAAAGGAATTCTGTTGCTATAGGTAAAAGGGATTTGATATGTTTTTATTCAAAGCTTGAATGGATGCTGGGCACTTCAGCTATAAAAGGAGCGAGATGCTGACAGAGGAAGACAAAAAAAAAAAAAAAATTCTATTTGCTTGGGGCCCAGAAAGAGGTACAAAGACAAGCTTAGTCCTAAACTAAAAGACTGAAAGGAGGAAATTTTTGGATCCCTCCTCTGCTCAAAAAATCCAGATTTTCTTTGTCATTGCAAATAAACAAACCAGCACAAACTAACTCAGCTTGGCGCTTGATCTCTTTTCCTCACTGGAATAGCCTACAAAGCCCCAGTTTTTTCCTAGGTACTTGGACCAAAAGGAAGGCAATTATCTGTGTTACCTTTTTTGGGGAAGGAAAAGAATTTGTGTGGGTAGATCTATTCCCTGCTGTTCTAAATTTGTTCATGTTTCTGATGGGTGTATTCTGGTTAATTGAGCTTTACATAATTTGTTATTTAAATAATTGCTAAATTGTTTAATTGTTAAGTAATTGTAGGGTCTAGATCTGGAAACAGGTGGGAAAAAGAAACAGCCCATAGTTGCCCATGGAACACTTTTCTCCCATTCACTTCCTCTTTTTTCCCCATCTCTCAGGAGGATGGGTGGTATTTCATAACTTGACCCCAAGTATACCTTTGCTCCAGTTATCTGACTTTTCCTTCTCTCTTCCTATAACCAACATCTAATCATTACTTGGGGACAGCTGGAAGCTTTTCCTAAAAGAAACACAGGGGGAAAATGAGCAAGAGAGACTATGTTTTACAGCCTGCACAGAAGACCAAAAGATTTCTCTCTTCGATACAACTCCCCATAACCCTGTTTTGTAAATAAAGCCAGGGTCCAAATTCAAATTAAAAATAAATCAAGCATAATAAAGACAGCTTTACAGAAAAAGCTTGAAAGTTATCTTAGCTTTCTAAACTGTCCATTACTGACTCATACATGACCTGTATCAAACTAAACATCTTTGTTTAAAAATAAATATAATTGTCATTATCAAAAGCATCCTTTGATTCCTCTCTATCTGTCATTCCTTGCTCCACACGCACTGGATTGGCCACATGTTTAGAGCTCACTGAAGTGGGATGCTTACAGAAGAGAAGGGAGCTTTTCTACCAAATAAGTGTCAGCAAAAGAGCTTCTTCCTTTCTTACAGAAGGGGAGAGACAAGGATATAATTACTATGGGTGGTGCATGGAACACACTAGTCTTATACTTTCCAGATTATATTTTTCATGATAGACTTTCTGTATCTTACTCTTCTGGGTAATTTCATGGTTTGTGCATTTGAAGGGGGAAATGAAACTTGAATTCCATCACAGGTGTTGTTGACTGATAAAGATAGAGAATAAAGTATATTTTTAGAGCTAGTTAGCTAATAAGAAGTTTAATTGTTTATCACTAATGTTCCAAGACTCAGATGATGTGATAATTGCAATGGATGGTCTGAAGTGCAAGAAACAGATGCCATAAATGACAAGACACGAAAATGTTACACCAATGTACTTAAAGTTCTCCTTCAATATATCCTATCTACTTTAAAAACAAAATAAAACCCAAAACCAACAACAACAAAAAACCACCCCAAACAGCCAAACAAAAAAATCCCTTAAAATCTCAGAATTTATACCTTCTCTTCAAAAGTTCTCCTTCAATATATCCTATCTACTTTAAAAACAAAATAAAACCCAAAACCAACAACAACAAAAAAACCACCCCAAACAGCCAAACAAAATAATCCCTTAAAATCTCAGAATTTATACCCTCTCTTCAAAAAGATCTATTACAGCTGGAATAAAGCTTCAGCTAAAATACTACTTAAATCACTTGATTTTTACCATTAATAAATGCAAGAAAAAGATTTTGAAAATACAAACCCCATAGAAATTGATTAGTGCTTGGGAAAATTTCACTGGGAATTTTTAGATATATCAGTCTCCTCAATTTGTTCACATTTACTCTTTATTAAGTTGAATCACTTAAGTTGTCCCTAGATGTCATCTGGTCCAATCTCTTACCCAAAGCAGGGCCAGCTTCCAAGTTGGATTAGGTTGCTCAAGGCCTGGCCTAGTGTCCTGGATTCATCTGAGAAAGAGTTCATTTTCTTCCTAGTAGCTGGTATAGTGCTGTGTTTTGGATTTAGGATGAGAACGGTGTTGGTAACACAGAGATGTTTCAGTTGCTGCTAAGCAGTGCTTAGGCTGGGGCAAGGACTTTTCACCTTCCCACGCTCTGCCAGCGGGGAGGGGCACAAGGCGCTGGGAGGGGGCCCAGCCAGGACGGCTGACCCAGGCTGGGCAAAGGGGTGTTCCATACCATATGATGTCATGCTCAGCATATAAAACTGGAGTTGGCCAGGAGACAGGAATTACTGCTCAGGAATGGGCTATCGATCCCATTCTGGTGAGCAACTGTTGCATTGTGCATCATTTGTTTTTGTATATTCCTTTATCAGTATCATTATGATCATCACTACTACCATTATTTCCTCTTTCTTTGCTGTCCTGTAAAACTGTTTTTTATCTCAGCCCATAAGGGTTTTTTTCTGGTTCTGTCCCCCACCCCACCTAGGGAGGGGGAGGTGAGCGAGCAGTTGCATAGTGCTTAGCTGCCAGCTGCGGTTAAACCTCCACACCTAGGACATGGAACCTCCAGGAATAAACATTACACATCTTCTTGGAGCACCTGTGCCACTGTTTAATCGCTCCCACAGTGAGCTTTTTTTTTTTTTTTTGCCTTATATCCTCCTTTAGTATTCTGAAAATTAAGCCAAACAACCCCATCTCCCTCAGTCATGGAATATGTTATGTGCTCCAGGCATCTTCTGCTGACCTCTCTTGAGCTTGGCAGTATCTTTCCTCTACAATGGTCCTAAAACTGGATACAGTACTCCAGACGTGGCCTCATAAGTGCATAAAGAGAAGGGAGTAATCCCTGGTGGTTGCAGTCTTGCTAATGCAGCCCGTCTTTCATACACAGTGTCCATCTCACTCACAGTGCTACTAGCACTTAGTATTTGTCTCTACAGGCACTCAGGTTCCAAACAGGACAAAAAATTCTATTTGTGTAAAGTCCAGTTGAAATAAAATCTATGCTATCTATTCTTTAAGAAATTATTAACAAATGTTTAATGTAGTATCTCTGCAAAGATTGACTGATGAGCAGAATAAATCTATATGTCCAAATCTAAGATCATAAACCCTTAAACCATGTAATACTGAAGTCCTGTTATTCCAAAAGCTTTTCTGTCCTCAAGTCTCCAGTATCTAACAGTAGGCAGAAAGCAATGGTTAGTACAGCTCCAAAATAGCCTGGGGTTAGAAACTAAACCAAGCATTGGACTGTAAACTGGTTTGATGATGATGTTGTTGTCACTACTGTTATTCTGAAATGCTAATTTACTCTGAACAACTGCTAGAAATTGGAGACTGATTTTTGCTAGCGGTTTGAAAGGTGTACTGCACCATGGGACATTTCTTCTGTCCTGCTCAGGTAATTGTATATATCGGTCAGTATGGTAATTTCTCTTCCTTATAAGAAGAGCTGGCGTCATGTTGAGTACTCCTCTTTACACAAACTTCAAGGATTTATTTCAAGATATTTCATGATTAGAGAGGATCAATACGCAATTACCTATATGATCCTGAAGCCAAAACAGATCTTGATGTTGTAACAAAGCACAACCGCAAAATAAAGGATAGACAAGACTTTTACAGAAGAAGGCAAATTCGTGAAGAAACAGCTGTTCACTTATGCAGATAAAACCTGTATTGCTGAAAGGCACATCAGGGAGAGAGGGCAAAGACAGTCTCCACCATTAACTTCTTTTGCTTATCAATCAGCATCTCCATTTCCATCTCTTGAAGTTTAACTCTTCAAGGCCTGTGCTGCTAGCATGCTGCAGTTGCTTGTCTAGAAACATCGTTCAGTGTCATAGTGTCAACAAAAGCCAAAGAAATATTCCATCTAGAAAAAAAAAAAAAAAAAGATAAAAAAAGGCTTTCGCTGGTATATGTTAGTAAATTTGCATATACATTACAGCTCTATTAGGAAAATATGTTGGTTCAGCTAAACTCTTGAACACTACATTGGCAAACTCTTACTGTTGGATATGAGTCCTTTTTCCAGGATACCTTATACAGGATTGGAAGCTACTAAAGCCAACCCATCTTTCAGGAGTTTGAAACTGCTGACAAGGCAGCCAGGCACAGTAGCCTGACTTCAGAGTCAGGCCAAAAGCCACCCAGCTACTGTGCCAGCCACACTTCTTTAGAGCAGAACTAAATCACACCATGCTTAACATCAGTGTCTGGGCACACTCAGTGTCAACACTCGGAGAACAACCCTGGGGAAAAATGTTTTAAAACTTCATGCAGATTAGAACAGCAGACATGGAGGAAGACAAAGAAGTATGACTGTGGGGGAAAAAAAGAGCACAAAGTTACATAAAAAGTCAGAACACAGAAGCCACTGCAGAGCCCTATGGAGCAGAAACAGGCATTTACCACTCTGAAATATAACTTGCCCATGAGAACAGTTCAGTTACAAAAAATTGACTTGGAGCAACTGTGCAGCCTATATTAAAATTTAGTTGCCATGGTTGTCAGTCCAGTATAATTAATGCCCACCCACTATTAGAAAAAAAACCTAAAATTTTTAAATGTAATATTAAGCAAAATACTATGGTCATCATGAAGAAGATGGATATTTAAGAGAAACTGGAATACAAAGCCAAGCATCCTGAATTATCCATATTTTATTAATTCACAGAAAAATACCCAGCTGTATTTCAGTTTCAGCCTTTACAAAAACATCCATTAGCACAGCTACTTATTCATCTACCAGAACAACTTTTATACCTACCTGACAAGAAACTGATCTACAAAATCTACTATAAAAATTGCTTACAATTTCTAAAAAGACTATGGAAAAAACCAAATCTTAACTTAATCACTCTTCCCAAATTTACAGTATTCCACTCATGACAGAAATGCATTTCACTTAATAGATCCTCTTTGAAACACTAAGTTCATGTATTGTCAGATAAATTGCTTCCTAATTAATCAACACGCTTGGGAGAAAAATCCTCCAATAAAACCTACTATAGTATGCTCAAGTAGCAAATTTAATTCCTTTTGTCTTCTTGTATTCAACAAATATTATAATAAATGAGTGTGAAGACAGGAATGTCCCACAGAACATGGCCAGTTAAGTGAATATCCAAAAATCAGGAGTATCCACATCAAAAGCATGAACCTAAGAATTTTCTTAAGGGGAGACAAACATACCTGATGCACAGGGAAAAGCAACACACCGTATCATGTGACTACTCTTTTAAACCAAAACTAATAAGCCTTTTCAATGTCATATAATAAATACGTGCAAAGAAGTACTCAGAAATTATATTAATAGAAATTGCTTAGCAACTCATTTCAAATAACAGACAAATACAAGGAAACCACAAATCCTTCACAATTAATTAACAGAAAGAGAACATATTCATTGAATAAAGAATTTGAATCAAATTATTGTCGTGCATATTCCAATTCAAGTTTCCATGACAACTTTTTTTTGCTCATGAATAGTAGGTTATGAAGTAGTACCAAAGTATGATTCAGATGTACTCTACATTTTGAGTTTATAAAGTAAGAGCCTCAGTAAAGAGAACAGAAAATAAATGCTTATGACATTCATTTTACAGAGTACATGAGCTTGTATTACAAAAGACACCACAACTGTGATGTGACAGTAATCATTTCAATTTAAAGTCCTGACTACTGGCAATAGTGCCAAATACTGAAAAACGAAAATTTTGGATTAGTTGAGGTTCATCATTCCAAATCAAGCCTATGTTTACAAAATATTTAATTGCTATAAATGAGACTAGTCAAATTTATTTCAAATCTGAACAAGTTTTGTTTGCAGCTGAAATATCTCCATATGTAGTAGATCTGATCTTGAAAATCACAAAGGGACTAAAACTGTTAACTTCAAAGTATCAGTATATAAATGACCAGCAGTAGAAACTACATCATTTTCATTATGTGAGCTGAGTGTTAAATGAAAAGCAAAAAGTTTATGGTAAAGTAGATTTTTTTGTCCTTCCACTGGCTCTGGTGTCATCACATGGAAGCTATTTTAAATAAATGTATAATTTAGGGTCCTTTAGTACCTTTGTATCCAAAAATACCCAAACTTTTAAGGATGACTGGATTAAAAGAGATGGTACAGCATGAAGCAAAGAGCTTTGCAATATAAATAAATGAGCTGGACTTTTTCAGGATAAATTCCTCTCACACAAGCTCCATTCTCTATCTGAATTCATCAATTTGAAAGCCTCCTAGAATTAATAAGGTAGATTTAAGAGAAAGCATTTGCAATTATCGCAAAAGAAGCGTTCAGCTTTCCTCAAAGGACACATCTTTTTTTCTGTCTCCTGACGCAGCTCTGGAGACAGGTGCAGAGACACATGAGCTTGCTCAGCACAGCTTATTAACTCAGGCTCAGAGCCACGGTAATGAAGCTACATGATCTGCAGGCCAAAGCTGGCCCACTTCCAGGCAACTGTAAGTGCAGTCAGAGCAAACATACTCACTTTTTGTACCTGTCCATATAAATGTACTCAGAGATGACATTTCAGCTTTGGCAATTCGTTCTGGTTGTCTCCATTTTTAGAAGCTCAGCATGAGGTACACCAGGAGTGAGTTTTAAAGATGTTAAGCAATGTGCACGTTTCGGCATCAGCTACATCAACCCTCAGGAACAGAGCTGTTCATCAGAGTTTACTGGCCACATTTGAAAAGACTGGCTGTGGTCAGTGGTTTTCAACCTGAGGACTCCTGCCTTATTTAGGCACTATGATAGTGCCTATCATAGGACTACGAAAGCCAGGTCTATTCTCAACAGGTTAAGGTTAAGAATAAAAGCCACATCTACCAGAGAATCTGCAAGGTGAACACCACTGGCAGCTCTACCCAGGAAGGAAATTTGTTCACCGCCATGGAGCATCACGCCCCGTCTCCCATGGACTGTACTGAGACTTCTCATCCCACTGAGTCGCTGAAAACACATATCACATGCAGAAATTTCGCTGCCCTCTACTTGTCAGTAACATTTTCCTCTATGGCTAAAGTCTTGTGCATAGCTTTGTTACTTAGCTTCCTGTATCTGCACAGGGCATCTGTTTTCTGTCGCCTTGTGCCAATGAATATTTACTCACAAAAGATTGTCACCAGGCACTACATCAATCTGTTGCAGAGAAATGCCTATTTCAAGTGTTTTGGAGTGTTTGCCCAAGGCATTCATTTGACCATTGCCTTTCACTTACTTGTGAAAGTACACATTTTTAGGCACTCTTAACCAGCTTCTGTTGTTATCTTGGTGATGTTAAGACACTAGAATCAAATATGTACTGCATATTTCCCCAATAGGCTATCCATATACTTTCTCAAGTGGTATTTTGAATGGCTGATTTACTACCAAGAGTCAAAGTCCCAAGTAAGAAGTAGATTATACCCCAATTCAGAACTGTGTTGATTGAATTCAACACCAGAATAAAATATGAAGAAAAGACGGAGCACGGCTGAGTCTCAAATAGTCAATCCTAGTACTTAAAAGGAAAAATCATTTGTTCTTCTATCACATATATAGTTATACTATCAGACAGAACCAGGACATAATTCTACCCAAAAAAAAAGGTATTAGGAATACTACTAAATATTACTAAAGAACACAGAATTAGGTGTTATGTAAGTCCTCATAGTGTCTACACCATGTCATCTCACTTCTATACACTATACACACAACGTATGTATAGAAATACAATTCATGAACACTAAAATATGAGAATATTATACAGGAGCTGCAATTTTTTTCTCTGCTTACAGAATTTTTTTCTCACATATCATGTATCCAAATTACTGTACTACACAGGAATCATAAAGCCATCAGTAAATTATATAAGATAGCTTTTCTAATAAAAATATGGATTTGAAGTTTTAAGTCTTTTAAAACATTACAGTTTTCAAACATACTAAACATCACAGTTTTAAAGCATATTTTCCAACAAAATTCCAAAGCGAAAACAAATACTGGATTGAATTATATTGACAATAGCTCATAAATAGAGATTATTTTTGAGAAAAATCCTACATAACTATATATTTTGGGAAAAAGAAGGAAACATCTGGTTTTTTGTCATGTTTTTTTTTTTCCCCTTATCATCTGTTGTGTTTAGAGGTTTCAAAAGTCAGAATAAATCTTGTACGTGATAAAGTAATGGGAACTGTGCATTACCATGATGGAAGTCACCAGATAGTTTGTAGGGGGTTAGCCTATTTATCAGATGAATAATCCTGTGTTCATATGAATTTATAGGTAGGCCAGATGGGATGCAGCATGGGTAAGTCTATTGAAATTTTACCTGGAAAACACCTCAGTATTGCAGCACCATACAAAACATGACAGGTCCAAGATAAAGAATGATATTCTCTTTTGCACAATGTAATGGCTGAATTATATTTTATGACATTACACAACTTTATAGAAAAAGCAAGGGTGTGCTTACAACTATTTAAAATCCAGAGAATATTCCTAATGCGTAATAACCTGTATGTGCCATCTTTCAGAGCTAAACTTTCTTCCTACCAGCGACCTTTTCTATCATGACCATAATGAGATAAACACACTGTGACTACCTTTCTTTAAAAAAAGGCTTGATTTTCATGTATTAGGTTATCTGTACAGCAAGGCACACAAACAGCTAAACTTCACTAGAAAGTCGTAACTGCTCCATTAGCTCCATTTTGTGCAAATAGTTCCGTGAACCATACTGAACTGTAGCAATGTAGCAGCAAATATTTTCAGCGCACTGTATATGAGTGCCTTGATTTGGAAGTTAATTCACAGAATGCCTCAAATAGTATTGCCTGTGTGTATTTCTCTGTGTGTATACATCCGCAAAAGCGGGTCAGCAAAACTGTATGGAAACAAAGGGTTCGTGTTTTCATGGCAGCTTATGTGAAGTACAATTCTGATTGCTGAACAGATCAAGGGCCTTGCATATTCATGTTGAACTGTCATTCTCTACAAGACCACACATACAAGAAAGTCTTACTTCTGCCAGGAGGAAAAATCTGCTCGCTCTCCTCTCCATCTGCTTCCAGTCTCCCAGGGGCACAGTGAGGACACCCAGGGACCCTCCACAGCCCCTACGCACACTCCACACCGCTCCACGCACAGCAGCTGACACGGAGCTTTCTGGTACATGCGCATACAGGTTTATGCGCCGAGCTACGTTAAGCTGCACGAGCTGTGTGAGACACAGGTCCTGATCTTTGGAAGGTAACCGTGTTAGTTAGATGAGAAGGGCTCAGCCTCTGTGCAGAGCATGTTTTCTCAGGCTGAGGTACTGCACCTCTCTGACTTAGAGGGAAGCAACTCTGAAGTTGTTCAGCAACTCCCAGCATCAACCCCAAATTTAGAAAAATAAAGATTAGTTCTGCAGTGGTGGAACCAGTGAGAGCTTTCTTATACCCTCAAAAGAAGATACAACATTTAAATTGGTCAGAAACAGCTGACTTAATGCAGCTGCAAATTATAGTCAACAAGCCTTGGCATCACGACTGCTTGGAAATTCTGCCAAAACATAGGCTATCTTCAGCACGAGAGCGACAAGGCCTGGCTCTGCACTTCTTCAATTTTATTTTCTTCCCCTCTAGATACAATAAGCCTTACATTAAAAAACAAAACAAAACACTTCAAAAGCTACTTTTTAAAATATATTTGAAGCTTTTGGTATTTGCATGGAGATTTAAAAAAAAAAAAAAAAAAAAGGTAAACTCATAATTACTGAGGATTCCACCACTTATGGAAGAAACTCCATCACTCCTCCACACTAATAATCTGCCCAAAATTCTATCAAGCCATCCATATGATCATCAGCCTCTCCATCACCTGTTAACATGACCAAGAAGGTACTCGTCCTGTAAAATTAAGCCCATGGAGTTGTGTCTTTTTCTTCTTCTCAGAACAAGTGTCCATTTCTAAATTTGTGTAATGTTTCACTTAAATCACAACACACTATATTATGACTTTGCATGAAAAAGCACATGCATGATTTTTTCATGCAAAAATACAATTTGGTGTATGATGCAGCATAGCAAACTTTACTGAACTTCTCCCAGACCATTTCAAAGCAAGCATAAATGTATAGCCAAATTTTCAACTCACTTGAACCTATACACCTAAGACCTCCTCATCTTCTTGATGGTATATATATGAGGTTCTGTTCAGTATTACAGCATGGGAATTAAGATGATTTTCCTTTCTAATGTGGTATGTTGCTGCCAAGAGTGAATCATCTTACTCACATGGGTTTTTTAAGTGGCTAGTCCTTGCTTTTTAAGTTGAATAAATTAAGCTTTCTACAATACTGACCTGCTGTGGCCTCTTTTTAACATAACTGTTTATCTTTCTAAGATCAGATAATGATAATAGACAAATGCCTAGTTTCTGAGCTCACTTACATTTGTGTAAATCTGCAGCTTTGCATCTGAGTTCAGTGAAGTTATTCCAGGGGCACAGGGACACAAGTTTGTGAATATCCCTTGACTAGAAAGAGTACTTTCTCTATCAGTTTTTTAAACTATGTCTAAAATACATTTATCCCTCTAAAATCCTCTAAGTTATGGCTTCTGTGCTAGCTCAGATACACGACATGTATAGTGCTCTATAAAAAAGAGGAAAGACACCCAAGAACTAATAAAATGATGTTCTGGTCCAATGTGCTTTCAAGTGCAATTTTCTAGAAATGGTCAGAAAACAGCTTGGTTATGTGGTGCATTATGCAATCACTCTAGCAGTCAAGTGCATTATATTGCTTCTGTACTCTTTACTTAAAATAAAAAAAAAAAAACAAAACACATATCTGTATTTTGTTTTTCCCTGAATGGTTTGGGTTGGAAGAGACCTTAAAGATCACCTAGTTCCACCCCCCCTGCCATGAGCAGGGACATCCCCCACTCAACCAGGCTACCCAAAGCCCTGTCCAACCTGGCCTTGAACACTTCCAGGGATGGGGCATCCACAGCTTCTCTGGGCAGCTTGTGCCAGTGCCTCACCGCCCTCAGAGGGAAGAATTTCTTCCTTGTATCCAATCTAAATCTACCTCTTTCAGTTTAAAGCCATTACCCCTGTAGTCCTGTCACTACATGCCCTTGTTAAAAGTCCCTCTCAAACTTTCTTGCAGGCCCCATTTAGGTACTGGCAGGCTGCTGTAAGTTCACCTCTCTTCTCCAGGCTGAACAGCCCCAACTCTCTCAGCCGGTCTCCAGCAGGGTCCCTCTGCCTGGCATCTCATCCCTCTGTCATGTCAACACAGCTTGGTGTCGTTTCACACCTAAGCTAACTCGTATCTGCTTTTACTTTCAAATTTGAAACACTTCTGTAACAGCAGTGTAAAGAATGTAAAAGTATGAGGACATGTTTTCAGGTTACCTTTAACTTTCAGATTTAATTGTATCCCTCTTCTCTTTATTTTCAGATCACTTACTTTCTCAGGCCCAGATCTTGTATTTATCATCTAACTTTAAGCACACAACTAACATCAGTGTTACCCTGCAGGCATGCAGGTAATCTAATGACACTGTTTTCACCGGCTCTTCACTACAGATCAGGCGTTCAGAAAACAAGTTCCTGAGGCTGGAAATAACATTTTTAGGAATTTTATTCATATCTAGGACAGCAGGGCTCCATTTTTATCTGAGTCATTTAAGCCCCACTGAAAATGAAGTGATAATGGGCAGAGATACACGAAAAATCAGTCTAGATTCAACAAGTGATTTCAATTTCAACCTTGCACGGTTCTTGTTTTAACTGTGTCCTGGTTTCATCCAGGA